>CATLJY010000412.1:0-32464 GCA_949987705.1 Thereva unica | reverse complement strand
TCTCCGAAGGATATACGGCCCAATCAGACAATGCATGGCGAATACGCTACAATCACGAATTGTACGATCTATATAAAGAGCGTAAACTCTTAACACATGCCAAGCTACTGCATTGACGTTGGGCCAGTCCTGTCCAAAGAATGGTTGACTCAAGGATACCAAAAAAATCCCGTACCTACTAACAGATGGCAGAAGACCATTTGGCAAACCACAGTTAAGGTGGGAGGACAATGTTAAGTCGATGTAGCAAAACTGCTCAACACAAGAAACTGGAGACAAGCTGCGGAGCGGAAAGATTTCTGGAGGAAGAAGCTGATGGAGGCCAAGGCTCGAATTGGGCTGTACACTCATCACAGAGGAAAAGATATAAAATGATCATGTTTAGGCTATTTATTTATTATTTATTTATTATTTATTATACATTTATTGGGGCAGTACACAAGAACTACATCTTTTAAAGTACAGAGCAAACGGCAAAAAAAAATTTAAATCTTAAAAAAAATATCTTAAACTAGCCTTAAATAAATAATATTGAAGTGAAAAGAATATTATAGGGGATAGATAAGAGGGTTAGATAGGGGAAAAAATAGAAAGGAAATAAAAAGAACTAAAGAAAAGGTGCGGAAAAGGAGAGAGAAAACTGGATGCTTGCTTTCTGAAAGCTGCTGCTGTGCCTAACCTTTTTATTGCGTTAGGAAGGCAATTCCAAAGTCTAATTGTATACACAAAGAAGGAGCTACTACCAATTAGGGACAAATGAGCAGGTATGTATAAGGAATTTGATTGATCTCAGGGACTGTAAAGGAGCTAGGAAGTCGGAGAGGTATACAGGACTTTTAGCATAAAATGCTTTATGTAGGAGGACCAGTGCCATGATGTCAAGAAGACGAAAAATTTCGTGACCTAATAAAGAATGTTGTATGCCAGACACATGATCCGAGCGTCTCAAGTGGAAAATATACCGTAGACAATCATTAAATGCTACCTTAAGACGTTGGCGACAGGATGAGTCAAAAGAAATGTAAACAAGGGCACCATAAAGAAAATGTGGCACCACGAGAGTTTTAACTAGCTTGGAACGAATAGATTGTGGTAAGAGATTACCATAGAGCCAAAGTTTACGCAATGTGCCATAGATCTTGGAGAGTATAAGTGGGACATGATCGCAGCAAGATAGTCTGTCATTAATAATAATACCGAGATTATTGACACATTCAACAAAGGGAAGAGGAATATTATCAAGGACGATATTTGGAATATTGTCCAGGGACCTATTGGGACGTTTAAGGATGAGTGCTTTGGACTTATTAGGATTTTATTTGAGAAAATTGGAAGAACTCCACTCATTTATTTGGGACAGAATATCATTAAGATTTGAGATGCAAGATCTGATTTTACTAGGAGGACACGAGGTGTATAACTGAAGATCATCAGCATATAGATGAAATGAGCAGCGTTGAATAACGGAGGTAACATCGTTGACATACAAGGAGAAAAGATGAGGACCGAGAATTGAGCCTTGTGGAACCCCTACAAGTACTGGTAGGAATGAAGACGCAACCCCGTTATGATGAACACATTGTGACCTACTAGACAGAAGGGAGGAGAAAAGTCTGATGGCAGAAGAAGAAAAATTATAGAAAGTCCTAAGTTTGGAAAGCAAACGCGAGTGAACTACAGAGTCAAAAGCTTTGGAGAAATCAAGAAGAACCAGTAATCCTACATCACCTTGATCGAGGACTGAACGAAGATCTAAAGTTACCTTCAATACAGCAGTTTCGCAGCTATGGTTTTTACGGAAGCCAGATTGTAGTTTAGAAAGGAAAATGTTAGATTCAATATAGCGCGTGATCTGACCGAAGAGAATTTTCTCAAAGACTTTGCAAGAAAGGGAAGAATACTAATAGGACGATAATCTGTTAAATCGACTGGACAGGATTTTTTGATAATGGAATCACAACAGACTTTTTCCAAATCAGGGGCACTTGTGAAGTTGTCACGCAGTAATTAAAGACATGAGTGATGGTTTCCAGAATTAGTGGAGAGAGTAACTTAGGAAATCGCGGAGAAACTTCATCACAACCGATACTGTTAGATGAGATGGACAGCAATGTTTCAAGAACTTCACAGGAGTCTACACAACGAAAGTTGAAACCATCAGTACTGATTGAGCTAGATGAAGGGGAGTACGTGGGAGAGGAGAGTGTGTTATCGGGAGGAAATTGAATAAAGGAAGCATTGAGAAGATTTACATCTACATCAGAAGGTGAGGGTACAGAAGTATTAATACCTAAAGAACGAATATTGGACCAAAGTTGTTTGGAATTTAGAGCGGGATCAAGCTTGCGGGAGTAAAATTCCCGTTTAGCAGATTTGACTTTACAAGTGATTAGGTTGCGTAATTGTTTAAAAGCATTACGATACCTAGGAATCCTGGTCCTGCGATAGAGCCTATACATAAACTCACGCTGATTTATCAGATCGCGGATTTCACGGGAATACCATGGACAATGGCGAGATACCTGGCGCCTTCTCGTTACTATAGGGACACACTGATCGAAAAGGTGATGAATAAAAGCAGTTAATAGATCAATTTTAGTGTCGAAACAAGTGGTGTAATAGATATCATCCCACCGCATTGCCGCAGCGACTTCAGAAAGCTGATCTAAATTAATGTTGCTATAGTCACGATACGAAATGGAAGAAGATGAAGAGGGAGGACAAAATGCAAACTTAGTTGAGAGAAATAGTAGGTCATGATCAAGAAAACTAGGCGGGGAGATTTGACTGTGTTTTAATACAGCATCCGTGGCAGTGGTAGCTAGAATATCGAGTAGGGAGGGATTCTGGCAGTTCAAAAATGTATTTCTCAAACCTATTTTCCAGGGTTGATAGTTACACACTAGAGAAGAGAAGCAATTTCATGGAATTGAAATAACTTTTATAAGTTCAAATCTTCTTGCAATTTAGCAATCAATAAAAATGATTGATTCATTTGTTTATTTTTTTAGTAATTAGGAATTTTGGATTAGTCTTTGAATGAATCCTTTTGGTTAATATTTGTTCTATAATCAGAGTGCTCTAACTAAGTAGATCAACTTTATCACGGTTTCTATTATGCTGTACATAATCCATTTCTTAGTAGACTGAAAAGTAGGATAACAATGTGGTATAGTGTTTTAATTTTGCTTATACGTACACTTAGTGTTTGTAGCAACATGATAAAAGAGGATTTGACTGAATTAACTGAGCGATTGCAGAAACTTCACAAATTCGAACATGGACTAATTATTTCGGAGAATGGCTCAAGATTGGATTTGAACAATTTTTGTTCGGAACTTCAAATAACTTTAATATACCACAATTGTTTTAACAAAAAGTGTAGATCTTACAGTCAACGAAATTTTTACAAGTAATTTTTTTTGTTTTTTGTTTATTGAAAGTGAAACGTTCCCAGTTTTGCAGATCGCAAATGAAGTTTTAAATCGAACTCATGACACGAAAATTCTGGTTGTTTTTACAGCAGAAACGAAGGAAGTTGAGCTGTTAAAAGTTTTTGAATGGTTTTGGAAAAATGATTTCTTAATGTTGTTGCAATGATTGCCGAAATGAGAAAGCTGTTCACATTCGATCCGTTTCCTGTTTTGAAAGTCGAAGACGTTACTGATTTTCCTGAAACATACTTGTATAGAGATAAGTTGAAGGATATGAAAGGATATCCGTTTAAAACCCGATATGAAAATGGACCTCCAGCTGTTATAACATATCAAAACAAAGAAGGTGAAGAAGTCCTTACTGGAACTATACCAAATATTATTTTAATTTTCGTTAAAAGCCACTACGCAACTTTTGTCGTGATTAACAAGAAGGCTTCTAGTATGACAGAAAGGATGGACATTTTAAAAAATAAGAAAATCCACGTGGGCAGTTACGATGTGGGAGACATAACATAACTTAGTAGTGGTGACAATTCAATTTATTTCTTTCTGCCAATATTTTTTTTCCTTTTTCAGGAAGTGAAAACTTGAATAAAATTTCGGGAATTTATTTAAGTTTGAATGTTAATCGACTCTTTACGCGAACGTCCACGGTTGTTATTTTAAAGTATCGCGAAGTTTTTAAGTCAAGTCGAAATTTTATTGAGCTTCTTTTTACGCGAGTTTTATTTAAAAAGTTTTGATTAATATGAGTGTCCAAGGTGGTGAAAGTGAGAGAATGCACGTTAATAGTGAGAGTATCAGTGCATCTGCTGTAAAACTACCAACTTTCTGGTCTCCATGCCCAGAAGCATGGTTATTTTAACAGAAAGCCAATTTAACTCGAAGGAATTAGACTGGATGAGACTAAATATGAACATGTCATCCAAGCTCTTCCTTTAGAGATAATAATGAATATATTGGATTTCATTCAAAACCCACCACCGGAAAACAAGTATGAAGCATTGAAAACAACATTAATTTAACGATTTACAGAATCTGAAGAGAAAAAGTTGGAACAATTATTGTGCAATTCTGAGATGGGAGATAGAAAACCATCAGAATTTTATAGATCAATGGAGATACTTGCAGGAACATCTTCGAATTTAGGAAAGGATCTGATTAGAAAGCTTTGGATGCGAAAATTACCGCCTGGTATTAACATCGCATTGATGTCCTCTGGCAAACAAAACATCCAAGATATTCTAATTTTAGCAGATAAAATTTTCGAATGTTCCAAATTTCAGTATATTTCATCTATCAATGATTGTTCTTTAAATCCTTTTGTAAACCAAAGATGTATCGATATAAATAACATTGATTTCGCTAAGAAGGTTAATGATTTAGAAAATAAAATCGAAAATTTAACAGATTGTATTAAGAAGCTTACAGTTAATAGGAATAATGAATTTCATCATAGGTCAAGGTCTAGAAGTAGAAGCCGGGATAGATCTAAATACAATAATAATAATAAACCATTTTGTTGGTTTCATTTTAAATTCGGCGACAAAGCTAAAAGATGTATAAAACCTTGCAATTATAATAATCAAAAAAACTAAATATCCCTTCAGCGTGTTTTAAAAATAATATTCCAAAAAAATCTAACAGACTTTTTATTTTTGATAAAGAAAATAAATTTAAATTTTTAATTGATACAGGAGCCGATTTATCAGTCATACCGAATACATATTATGGAAAGTGTAAGAAAAATCCAAATTTAATTCTTTCTGCGGCTAACGGATCAATCATCCATACTTACGGAACAAAACTTCTTAAGATAAACTTTGGATTAAGACGAGATTTAACTTTTCCGTTTATTATGGCAAGCGTCGACAAACCTATCATTGGCGCAGATTTCCTTACTCAATTCAATTTATTGGTAGATCTTAAAAGGAAACGTTTAGTTGACGGCGATACAGAGTTAAGTGTTAATGGAATTATGATTAAGGCAGACAGTCCATCACCCAGGCATTGTTCCTTTGATAGTGGATATGGCAAAATTTTATCAAAATTTCCCTCACTAACTCAACCTCCACGCTATGATTTACCTGTACGACATAATGTAGTGCATACTATTACCACTAAAGGTCAACTACCATTTTCAAGACCTAGAAGACTCGACACGAATAAATTTAAGATCGCTAAATTAGAATTCGAGCACATGGTAAAATTAGGCTTATGCAGAACATCTTCATCATCAGTCTCATCAGCACTACACATGGTTCCAAAAAAAGATTCCACTGATTGGCGACCATGCGGAGATTACCGGAGACTAAACTCAATAACAATTCCAGACAGGTACCCGATTCCTCACATTCAAAATTTTACGTTAAATTTGAATGGTTGCACCATATTTTCGAAGATTGATTTAGTGAGAGCTTATCATCACATACCTATGGCAGAAGAAGATATCTATAAGACAGCGATAACTACACCTTTCGGTTTATTCGAATTTACTCGAATGCCCTTTGGACTTAGAAATGCTGCTCAAACTTTCCAACGATTTATGGACAGAGTTTTAACTGGTTTGGAATTCGTTTTTGTCTATATTGATGATATTCTGGTTGCAAGCAAAAATAAGGAGGAACACAAGAAACACTTAGAGCAGGTGTTTGGCCGTTTAGAAGAATACGGAATAAATATTAACCCAGGGAAATGTCTTTTTGGTGTACATGAAATTGAATTTTTAAGTCACAAAATTACGAAGGACGGGATTCTTCCTTCTGAAAAGAGAATTAAATTCATCCAGGATTTCCCTTCACCTACTTCTATTAAGCAAATTCAACAGTTCATAGGAATGGTAAATTACTTTCACAGATTCATTCCACGATTAGCAGAGTTGTTAAGTCCCATTCATATACATTTAGTTAGGGAGCTTAAAAAAACCTAAGAGTTTAAAAAATTTTGACTGGACGGAAGAATGCGAAGACGCGTTCGTCAAAGTGAAGAAGGCTTTTATTTCGGCAACGTTATTAGTGCATCCAGCGGAGAATCCTACTTTGAAGTTGACGGTTGATGCATCAAACATTGCGATTGGAGCAATGTTGGAACACATTAACAACAATGAAAGCGAACCTTTAGCGTTTTATTCCAGAAAATTAAATAATGCAGAAATTAAGTATTCTACATTTGACAGAGAGCTTTTGGCAATGTACTCAAGTATTAAACACTTTAGACATTTTTTGGAAGGTCGTGAATTTACAGTATTCACGGATCACAAACCCTTAACATCCGCAATTTGGACCAAAGCGGAGAGAAGTCCAAGACAAGCAAGACAATTAGACTATGTTACCCAATTCACCTCCGATATAAGATACATCAAGGGAGAATCAAATGTAGTAGCTGATACTTTATCACGGGTAACCGTAGAAAATAGCAATTGTGACGCGGTTAGCGAAAAACAAGTAGATTTAAGCATTATCGCAGAAGCACAAAAGGATGATACAGAGTTAAAACAGTTGATTGAAAACCCAAATAAAAGTTCGAAATTCATTTTAGTGGAAACAGATGTACCTTTCTTAGAAAGTAAAATCTGGTTAGAGTGTTCCACTAGTAGAGATCGTCCATTCGTACCAGAGATATTACGAAGAAGCATATTTGACAAAATCCATAACTTATCACATCCAGGAATACGAGGTACAAGGAAATTAATTACAAGAAGATATTTTTGGCCTAGGATGAATACTGATATTAATTTATGGGCGAAGTCATGTATAACGTGTCAGAAAGCGAAAATTCACAGACATACAAAATCTCCGATACAAAAATTCCAGATACCTATGGGAAGGTTTGAACACATCCATGTAGATTTGGTAGGCCCATTGCATCCGGTGGAAGGATTCGTATACTTGTTAACAGTAGTGGATCGATTCACCAGGTGGCCGGAAGTATACCCACTAAAGAGTATTACAGCCAGCATAGTAGTCAAGACATTATATGAGCAATATTTTCCGAGATTTGGGGTTCCATTGACAGTTACTACGGACCAAGGAGGTCAATTTGAAGGAAAACTTTTTGAGGAATTTTCAAAATTATTAGGAACCCATAGGATTCGAACAACAGCGTATCACCCACAATCAAACGGAATGGTGGAGAGGCTACACAGACAGTTAAAAGCATCTCTTAGAGCTAAGATGTCTAATCCGAATTGGTTGTGGCACATACCAGCTATATTATGTACTAGGTTTAAGAACAACAGTTAAGGAGGATCTTAAGTGTAGTCCGGCTGAATTGGTTTATGGTCAAACATTACGTATCCCCGGAGAATTCTTTGTGAGGGATCCACTCCAAGTATCAGATCCAACAGACCTAGTAGAACAATTACGAGATCACATGAGGAACATCGTTCCAACAGAGTCTCGGGATCAAAGAAGGAATTTCTATGTTCCAAAAGACTTAGAAGATTGCGAATTCGTGTTTTTGAGGACAGATAGAGGTAGGGGATCCTTGCAGGATCCTTATGAAGGTCCTTTTAAAGTTATTAAGAGAAATAAAAAAAATTTCACGATTGACGTCAACGGAAAAATAATGGTAGTATCAATTGATAGATTAAAACCCGCCTTTATTGAAAAAAAGGAAGACAATGAAAAACCAGTAACTAGAAGTTCAAAGAAAAAAGTTTCATTTCGGTTATAAAATTAAAAATTTTTTTTTGTTTTATTTGAGTAATTAAATATTAAAATAAAGTATGATAGTACATTCATGGACGCTCGCGCTGAAGGGGGAGTTATGTAGCAGACGCTACTTGTATATACGTTTTTCGTTGTAATAAGTTTTATTCAAGTATCCACTCAGTTTCTGTTCTAATAATTTTAAGTACAGTGTTTTTGGTTACGTCACAATTTGGATTCTCACTACTACTATGAAATACACTTGGGGAATTTGGATTGTCATATCACGTATGTATACACTGTACACAGAAATAATTTTAAAAACATAGCCACACAAATATTGTGATATTAAAAATTATTTTGAATTTTTGTAAGAGTATTAGTTAGGAGTTTATACAAAAAGGAAGTCTCCTATAATAAGTTGTCTAATTAAAACCGTTATGTAATTTTTAGTGTGACATAATAAAAAATAGAAAATCTTAAACTATTAAATATAATAAATAAATGTTAAATAAACGTATTAAATAAAAGAATAACATTAATATAAAATATGTGAAGTAAAAGTTTTTATTGGCAATATATATATATATATATATATATATATATATATATATATATATATATATATATATATATATATATATATCCTTATATATTGCTATGAAATGAGGGAAGACGCAAAAATTAGTACGTCCCCCATTTCAGTAATCAGTGCAGTTTCCTATCCGTTCTGATGCGTTCTTTTGACATTTCAATCCGCGTAGATCCGGTCATTGTAATTGGGCCTTAAATCCAACTAAAACTAAATAAATGCGGATAAATGCAAACACCATTGAACGGACAGCTCTGAATAACCGTGACGTGGAACTGGTAAATAAATTCTGCTACCTCGGTAGCATTATTATCGAAAATGGTGGGGCAGAAGAAGACGTAAGTTCCAGAATAAATAAAGCACCAGGCGCATATGCATGCCTGTCCCGCATATGGAGATCAACGGTGATCTCCACTAACACCAAATTGGGGCTGTTCAACTCCAACGTTAAGGCAGTTCTTTTGTACGGTTGCGAAACATGGAAAGTCACCCAATTCATCACAGGGCGCCTACAAGTCTTCATCAACAGATGCCTGCGTCGTATCCTAAAAATCCGCTGGCAGGATAGAATTTCAAACGAAGAACTATGGCGCCGTGCCGGCCAAGAAAGGATAGACGACCAAATCAGGGGAAGGAAATGGAATTGGGTTGGCCACACCTTGCGACGCAAAAACGAAAATCCAGCCAAACAGGTCATTGACTTTAATCCGCAAGGCTCGCGTCGAGTAGGAAGACCTAGAACAACGTGGAGGAGAACCCTACTAGCAGAAGCCGCAACAACTGGGAGATCCTGGTCGGAGCTAACAGCTGTCGCGCAAAACAGAGTCCGCTGGAGGGCAACTGTTTCCGCCCTATGTCCCATGAGGGATTAAAGGAGTTTAAAGAAGAAGAAGAAGAAGCGTAAACAGGAACAGAAATTCTTGCATTTCTTGAACGATTTTTTTTTGCTTCTCGCGCCTATCACGCATCAAGAATTTGAGAATATGAATCAAGTACTGTTTACCTGACAACAGCGTACGCTTCCCATCACGTATCCGAAAGTTTCTTCAAACAATTTTCATTGCCAACATAAACTTTAAGTACACTACATCTGTGCGTTGAAGTAGAAAAAAATGTGTACAGTGTTTGTACTAATGAAAAAAAAAATTGACGCCTTCCAAACAACAATACGACCAACAAGATATATCGCTTATGGTTTTTTTTTTACTTAAATAACATTTGCATCCCTTTTGTAACACGCGGACATATTTGCCACATAAATAATTCAAAATCTAAGTAGCAATTTGGCGTCCAACATGATTTTCCAGTTCGTTCTACGCACAGTTGCTCAACGTGGGGTAGATCAGGTGTTGAATCGACGGATAAACTAAAACATCCCGACACTCTTATATCATCCAAAATCGCGGTGTGGACTTGCTTACTCATTAGTTCAATATGCTCTTCTCATATAGTTTTCGGCGAGTATGACAGACTTCCTACAAAAATTATTAGTTTAGGAAATTTTTAAATTCAGAAATGGAAGGTAATCACACTCCACGATTATTTTAAATATTTCCATTATTGACGGAACCAAATTTCTCATTTGATCCTCGAAGGGTAATCCCCGTTCTGCTAATGTTTGAATGACGGCTACAACTCGTTGCAAAACATGATGCCAGTATTTGAATTCTTCTTCGATTTGGTCATATAAACGAGACTGTAGTCCAATTCCTTTTCTTCGAGTCAAGTATGCAAGCATCGCTTCTCCGGTTACGAAACGCGACAGGACGTTTGATAGAAAAAGTTTACATGCAAAACAATACACTGAGAATACAGCAGATACTCTCGAGTATAATTGTCACCATTCGCTTTTGTATTATGAAATAGATTTTGAGAGCAAAATCTTGTTGAATGATCTTGACAATTTAGCTGTCCTTGATTTATGCAGTAGTTGGTGTCATCAGGATTAAACGCACTCTACCTTCCAGGATTCTTAGTAATAGAGTTAACCCTTCTAATATAGAAGGCGCACTTCTTAGCTGAACCAAGAAAGATTTACCTACTCAGCACAACCAAGCGCTGAGATGAGGCTCAACACTACGCATGCGACCTAGAAAACCTCAATCAACCTTTCCATTAAGAAGCTGATGAACAAATACAACATACATAGTTGAGTAACTTAAGCCGAGATTCAAGTGAAGGAAGAACTAATGGGTTTTCCCAATGAAGATAATTCAGTGCGTATCTAACGAACCTTCGTTGAACCGATTCAATAGTTCTAACAGGCGAAGAGTAGTGAGGAAACCAAACCTGGGACGCATATTCGAGTAATGGTCTGACAAAGGAAATTTATAGGTATTTAGATTCTATTATATAGATTAGCGATACTTTGAACTGGATTATTATCGTTATCCACAATAAGCGCTAACTCCGCCGTCTTTTAGTCCCAAGTTCAGGGTGTGAAAGGAGGAGAGTGGTCGACCTGTTGAATTGACCAGAATCAGGAAACCGAAGAAACTAGCCAAGAAACCGCATTTTTAAAGCGGCGCCGACAGCAGCGTATCCGTTGCGGAGACGTTCCGCTCGGACCTCCAGCTAACGGATCAAAGAGAAGAGAAGAAACAATTAGCGCTTTATCCTGGATTTCTTAATACTATTTCCTCTTCTGCCACATCCTCCACATTATTAGGAACATTTTGTAGATTATTGAAAAAATGAAGTTGATTTGGGCTATTTCTTGATTATTTCCACATTTTCGGTCTCTTTTCTTCGGCTAGAATTCGTTTTTGAGATCTACTTGGATAATTACTTTTTATTTTACATTTACTATCTTTTTAATTTATTATTTACTAGCATAAAACCCGCGTGTCTTGCAACGCCTTTAAAGAAAAACTGTTTATTATGTGCAATGTTTTCCTTAAAAAAAAAAAAACAAACAAAAAAGTCAGCTGTTATTATCCCTAAAAGGGTTTATTATAGTTCAATTTTTTAATAAATATGGTAAACAAATTGCTGCGTGTATCACCTCTGCTCAACAAATCTGCAAGTTTTGAAGCAGAGATTGGCATGTATATGTCATCAAGGGAAGTGACATTTCAGGGTTTGACGAACGTTCGTTAATTTTGTTCGCCTATTTACGTGGGTGCAAGAAATTATGAAGCAATCACAAATGAATATTAAATAAAGTAAATTTCGAGTCATTCATTTCTACGTGATTATAGGGATGCACTGTCAAAATTTCAGCCCTTCAGCTTCAAAAGTTTGGGTTAACCCCATTTCACCCCCTTATGGGATGAATTTCGAATAATCTCCTCTTAGTGAATGTCCACGTCATTCTTTCTTCTTCTTCTTCTTCTTTGATCCGTTAGCTGGCGGTCCGAGCGGGACGTCCCCGCAACGGATACGCTGCTGTCGGTGCCGCTGGGTCCCGAACTCTATTCACGATTCGCCTCCATTCTTCTCGGTTTTTGGCGGTGTCTCGAGCCTCGGTAACTGATAATCGTTGATTCTTTAAGTCACCCTCGATATTCTTCAACCAGGTTTTCTTCGGTGCCGATAGCTGTATTCTCCAGTCTGCAGGACGGTCTCGCCAGAGAAGTTTACGTGGCAAGCGGTTATCATCCATTCGGCAAACAAGTCCAAACCACCGTAGTCGACGTTTTTGCATTTCTTCTTCGATCAGTGTTTGCTGATCGCATCTTTGTCTGACAACCTCGTTTCGAAGGCGATCACGGAGTGAGACACGGAGGATCTGCCTCAAACATCGCATTTGGAAGACCTCGAGCTTCTTAACGTCCGGTTTGAGCAGTGTCCACGTTTCAGATCCATAAAGAAGAATCGGAAGAATCAACGTTCGGTAAAGACGTAGTTTTGTTTTGATGGAGATATTTGCTCGTTTCCATATGCACCACTTGAGCGAGGCGAATGTTGCTGTTGCCTGGCCGATACGGCTGTGAACGTCGGCCGTCGATGCTACTTTCGTTTCCTCAACCAATGATCCCAAATATTTGAACCTTGGAACCTGTTCGATTTGGGTTCCATCGAGGTGAACACTGGCTCTTGATCCATCCGTTGTGAGCACTTTGGTCTTTTCCGCATTGATTTTTAACCCGTATGATTGGGCGATGCGGGAAATATCGTATAAGATGTCCGTTGCTTCGGCATCCGTGTCGGCGAAAACAGCGCTATCGTCGGCGAACATTAAGTCTGTTACGAAGTTGTTGTCGTCGTATTGAACTCCGCGTCGCCCATCGAATGCTTCACGCATAATCGCGTCGATCACAACGTTGAAGAGAAGTGGCGAAGCGACGTCTCCCTGTCGGACACCCGTCTGAATCGGGAACTCCTCGGATAAGTCGTTTCGAATACGAACGCTGCTGGTTGAGCCATCGTACGACGCTTGGAGAAGTTGGATGATTCTCAATGGCACGTGTTCGGTTACCAAGACTCTCCACAAGCTGTTCCAATCGATGCAATCGAAAGCGGATTTGAAATCGATGAAAACGACGACAATTCGTTTGCCGCAACGAATTCTTTCTTCCATTAACTGACGGAGGGCGAATATTTGATCAATGCATCCTCGATGTGGTCTAAATCCCGCTTGTTCCTCCCGGCTCGTTTGCTCTCGATGTTTCTGTAGCCTCGATTGTATTATTTTCGTAAATACTTTACCGACGATCGAAAGAAGGCTAATACCGCGATAATTCTTGCATTCCCGACTGTCGCCTTTCTTCAAAATTGGGACAACGATCGCTTTCTTCCATACCGAAGGGACACGATCCGAATGCCATATGTGTGTTATGAGGACATGAAGTCGTTGCGATAAGACATCACCTCCAGCTTTGATCATCTCGGCGGTTACTTGGTCTATTCCCGGCGCTTTTCCATTTTTCAGCGATTTTATTGCTGTCTTCACCTCGATAATTGTTGGTTCGGTATCGAGAAACTGATTCATCGGCTGTTCGATAATCGGTGGTTCGGGTGCTGGACCTTGCGGCGGATCGTGGTTATACAGCTGGTGGAAGAACGCTCTCCACCGCTCCAGGCGTTCATGGGCAGAAGTCACAAAAGTTCCATCCGATTTTTTGATGTTGTCGTTTGTAGATGTTGTTTTGCCGCCTAACCGGCGGATTGTCTGGTACAGCGTCCGGTACTCGTGCCTCGACGCCGCTTTTTCCATGTCGGCCGCAACGTTATTCCAGTACGCTTCTCGTTCCAATTTCATTTTCTGCCGAACTTCTTTGTTCAATCTTCGGTATTCCTCAAAGTCGACGTGTTTCATGCGCTTCCGCTGATCGACGAGGTCCAGACAGCTGTCCGAGATCCATGGCTGCGTCCGTTTACGGATAGTTGGACACAACTCCATTGCACACTCCACAATAGACTCCGACAATTGCCTTTCTTCTACATCGATATCGTCCGGTATTGCGAGCGCCGCGAATTTGTTGGATAATGCCATTTGAAACTCTCGCCCGATGGCCGGGTCCCGTAGGCACGCCCAATTTTTCTTGGCTGGTGGTGGCTCCGTTTTCTTCGCTCTTTGCAATCGCATCTGCAATTTCGCTCGAACAAGATAATGGTCCGATCCGCAATCGGGTCCACGCATTGCACGTACGTCTTTAAGCGTCGATCGGAATCTTGTGTTGATCAAAACGTAGTCTAACATCGCCGAGTCTTTGCCGGATGGATTTCGCCAGGTGAGTTGGTGTTTGAGTGGATGGCGGAAAATGCTGTTGCCAACGATCAAGTTGTTTGACGATGCGAATGAAAGCAGGCGTAAGCCGTTGTCATTAATTACTCCGTGTCCGAATTTGCCCATGGTTTCTTCCCAGCCGGTTCGATCTACTCCTGAATGTGCATTGAAATCCCCCGCGAGAATTATTAATTCGGTTTGAGGTATCATATCCAGCGTCTGTTGAAGCTGATCGTAAAATTCGTCCTTGTTCGTGTCCGTGCTGGTCTCGGTGGGCGCATAAACGGATATGATATGGGTCTTGATCGTTCCACTGATGGTTATAACCGCCAAACGCTCGGATATCGGTTGGAATGCGATAACGCTGCTGGCAGCCCGTCGGTCGACCATAAAGCCGACGCCGGCCTCTCTTTTCTCACCACCGGAATAGTAAAGCATCATCGTTTCGTCGATTGTTGGCGGGACGATTGTCAATATCCCGGATCCGGTAAGCCGTAGTTCCGATAGCGCAGCAATTGATATTTTGCATTTCAACAATTCCATTGCTATGATTTCCTTTTGACCAACGTGATGTCCTGTTCGTACATTCCACGCAGCGAATTTTAATTCCCTTTTCGGTGTGACTAATTTGGGTGTTCGGCCAGTAACCCACTTCTCACCAGCATCCCTGGTCCCCAGTGCTGGCGCATCGGCTGCCCCGGATGCAGTAGCATTATTTCGGCCAGTAACCCACTTCTCACCAGCATCCCTGGTCCCCAGCGCTGGCGCATCGGCTGCCCCGGATGCAGTAGCATTATTTCGTGAATTGTTAGTTCGTGTATCCATGCGGTTTCTTGCCTAGTTTTTACGATCAACTCGGCAGGTCGACAACCCTCCTCCTTTCACACCCTGGACTTGGGACCAGGCGACGGCGGAGTTGTCCACGTCATTAAAGAGATGCACTGTCAAAATTTCAGCCATTTCCACGTCATTAAAGAGATGCACTGTCAAAATTTCCGCCGTTTAGCTCCAGCGGTTTGGGTTAACCCCATTTAACCCCCTTAGGGGATAAATTTCAAAAAATCGCTCCTAAGTGGATGTCCACGTCATTAAAGGGATGCACTGTCAAAATTTCAGCCCTATAGCTCCAGCGGTTTGGGTAAACCCCATTTCACCCCCTTAGGGGATGAATTTCGAAAAATCGCTTTATAGTGGATGTCCACGCCATTATAGGGATGCACTGTCAAAATTTCAGCCCTATAGTTATAGCGGTTTGGAAAAACCCTATTTCACCCCTTTAGGGGATGAATTTCGAAAAATCGCTTTTTAGTGGATGTCCACATCATTATAGGGATGCACTGTCAAAATTTCAGCCTAATAGCTCCAGCGGTTTGGGTAAACCCCATTTCCCCCCTTAGGGGATGAATTTCGAAAAATCGCTTTTTAGTGGATGTCCACATCATTATAGGCATGCCCTGTCAAAATTTCAGCCCTTTAGCTCCAGCGGTTTGGGTAAACCCTATTTCACCCCCTTAGGGGATGAATTTCGAAAAATCGCTTTAATAATGGATGTCCACGCCATTATAGGGATGCACTGTCAAAATTTCAGCCCTATAGCTCCAGCGGTTTGGGTAAACCCCATTTCACCCCCTTAGGGGATGAATTTCAAAAAATCGCTTTAATAGTGGATGTCCACGCCATTATAGGGATGTACTGTCAAAATTTCAGCCCTATAGCTTTAGCGGTTTGGAAAAACCTCAATTCACCCCCTTAGGGGATGCATTTCTAAAAATCGCTTTTTAGTGGATGTCCACGTCATTAAAGGGATGCACTGTCAAAATTTCAGCCCTATAGCTCCAGCGGTTTGGGTAAACCCCATTTCACCCCCTTAGGGGATGAATTTCGTAAAATCGCATCTTAGTGGATGTCCACGTCATTATAGGGATGCACTGTAAAAATTTCAGCCTTATAGCTCCAGCGGTTTTGAGTTGACCCTATTTCACCCCCTTAGGGGATGAATTTCGAAAAATCGCTAGGGATGCACTGTCAAAATTTCAGCCCTTTAGCTCTATCGGTTTAGGTTGTGCGTTGTCTGTCAGTCAGTTACTTTTTATACAATAGAAAAAAAGTAAAGAAAAAAAATCCCCTTACAACTTATTGAACCCCATTTCACCCCCTTCAACCCTTTTTTCTCCAAAAAAAAGTAGCCTATGTCCGTCTCCAAGGTCTAAACTATGTCTGTTGCAAATTTCATCAAAATCGGTCCAGCGGTTTAGGCGTGAAAGCGTAGCATACAGACAGACAGACAGACAGAGTTACTTTCGCATTTATAATATTAGTAAGGATGTTATAGATGTACATTTGGGTGATCCTTATTATAAAGGGTGAAAAAAAATTCGACTTTCCTTGTTAAGCACCCTCCAGTTTCGTTCCTTATGATAAGAAAGTAAAATGGTCAAAATTTGAAATTTGAAAATAATCGGATAATAGTAACATGTGGCCCGAAGATCTGCAAATGATTATTTTTTTATTCTTTGGGCCAAGATATTCAAACTTCAGGCCTACTACATTGTGACACGTCATAAGTAATCAGACGGCGACACTCATACGGAGATATTCCAGTCGCAGATACTCGACAAGTACGCAACCAGTTATTTGGAGGCTTGACATGCTAATCTTCCAGTCGCTCAGTTTCTTGGTTTCTTTCATTGTTAAAAAATGATATCATCCGAGGTAGATCCGAATCAGTCCTTTAAACTTGTCAATCCTCCAATAAAACAGATACGACATACGCTATAACAGATGTAGACAAATCATTCAAAGATTACATAGCCACCAAAAAAATTGCTCCTGAAATCAAAGGTGATACGGTAAACATAAAATCACAAGTAACTCTTTATTTGGGTGTTTCTCACCAAAGTGGTAAAATCGCTGTCCTTGGCAAATATTACGTAAACTATGGCGAGAAATATTCATATTTCTGCAAATTTCAATTTATAACTATCTAAACTATAGTATACAATATAAAAAATATCTCACTTAAAAACCTATATGGTTTCAATAACGTATTTTTTAGGTCTAAAAACAGTCCCCTAGCCGGTCCCCAAACCAAAATATTTTCTATTGAGTTCATTAATTGAACTAATATTTTAAAAACAATTAACTTATATAACACAATTTAATCAATATGAAATGATATGCTATTAGACTCTAATATCAATTTATTTAAACTATTTTTTGATTAGTTTAATTTAACCTAAAGTTGGTCCCCGAATTTCATGAACAGTCCCCTGCCAAAGTTTCGAGTTACGCCTCAGGCCATCTACAGTAAAGACAGACTTGTTAATGGGCGTAACGAAACGTGAACGACATGAAATTAGCTTTGTTACCCCCAAAAGTAGCTATACCTCATTTTTTTTTAGTGTTACATGAGTTAGAGGGGCACATGCGCGTATCGGTACGCAACATTCGACAGTCCCCTGCTAAGTGTTATTTTTCTTTTTTTAAAGTGTTCCAGTTTTCTCTATTGTGCATCGTTTTAAATAAGATGGCTTATATTGTTTCTATATAACAAAATAAAGTCATAATGAAGGAATTTTATGTTACCGTAACAATTACACAAATTAAACAGTCCCCTGCCACAGTCCCCTGTCAACAGTCCCCTGCTACATACAAAAACAGGGGACTGTTTCATTTATTAGGAGACTGTTATTGTACTTTTGCCTTTGTTTTAGGTCTATAACCATCTTTTAATCATGGCGCGAGAAAGAAGAAAGTGTCTAAGGAAGAAATAAAAGTTCACAAGTTTACTTGGAACTACACAGAGAACTTGGAACTACCAAAGAAGACTGTTTTATTTTTATATATATGCGTCATGAGGAATGTTTTTAAAGTATATATACTACTAATAAATGCTCATTTCACTTATATATACAGTCCTCTGACATATGAATTTTTTAAATTTACTCAATAAGTCCTAAAATAAAACAAATATATTTGGGTCCCTTACTGTTTATTATCCACCAGATAGATATCTATTTAATTGTATATTTTTTTTCATATTCACGTAAAAAAGTTACTGGGACAGATTTCTTGCAAAAATTTACCAGTTTACAGAGAAACACCCATTTGCTCTAGAATGCATGCTAAATATTTTTTAAATAAAACAATCTCTATAATAAAACACATACTGGCAAAAATATGACCAAAGAAATAAATTAAAAATATTAATTGTAGATGATCGACCTTTAATATTTCAAACTCTTTCTGTTTATCACGAAATATTTTAAAGAAACCTGCTTTTAGTCCACCCTGAAAAGCAAACCGTTCACAAACACTGAAGTATCCATTTTCTTGTAGTCTGAGTATGTGATTATCAAAAGCCTGTAGAAGCGGTGAGTTAGGCGGTAGAGCGAATCTTAAAAAATATTTGCTTGCGGATAACTTAATTTTTCTGAATATCGGTCGAGCAAGCACCATCTGCTGTTCAAGCAAAATCTTCGTTACTGAATCTGTAGTAAGATAAGCAAAGGACGTGTTTAGATTGTAGACATTTTGAAACCACAATTTATCTTCCATTGGAAACATTAAATCCTTGATGTCATCATAATAATCATCAGCTCCTAGAAATGTCTTGGAAATTTTTCTAATAATACCAATTTTATATCCACTATTTCGCAGGTCATCCTTTGTTCGAATTTCGGGTTCATATGATGTGGTTGTAAGAAACGATGCCAAGAAAGATAAGTACAAATTGGATATTACAAAGCCCATTAACAATGATAAACCAAAAAATATAGTCCATGCCTTTCCTAAGTTGAAATTTGAATCGGATATCGGAAAATAAAGAACACACTTAAAAATGTCCATCAGCAGTTGCCCAAATTCGAACTTCCGTCTTATCTTGACTGCGGTGAGATATCCAAATGTTGTGGCGTATATGATAAAACAAAAGACTGCAGCCCAAGTTGCTTGTTTGTATGGCTGGGTTATGTACGAATAATGTGGCAATTGTTTTGCAGTTGGTACCACCAAGAAACTTTGTACAAGCCGCACAGGATAAACTAACGATAAACCATATGTATTTTCTGGTTTGTTCTTGTCTAGTAGGTCTGGCAACTCGTACATTGCCAAATCGATTTCCTTATTTTCTAAATTTTTCAACCCTTCTGTTACACTTAAAATGTTCTTGTTAATCCCGACAAAAGTTGCATTACGTTTTTCAATAAAAATTAAAACAATTTGGGCTGAAGTTCCAGTAATGACCTCTTCGCCTTTTTCATTTCGATAGAAAAATGTACGTGGAGGTGCAAGTTCATACTGTGTTTTTAGATGGTATCCTTTCATATCTTTCAACTTATCTCTATATAAGTAGGTTGCTGGAGAATTAGTAACGTCTTCCATTTTTAAAACAGGAAACGGGTCGAATGTGTACAATTTCCTTGTTTTGACAATCACTGCAATCACATTTAAGAAGTCATTCTTCCAAAACCATTTAAAAACTCCCAACAAGTCAACTTCCTTCATGTCTGCTGTAAAGACAACAACAATTTTCGTAATATGAACTCGATTCAAAACTTCATTTGCGATTTCCAAAACTGGAAACGTTTCACTGTCAATAAACAAAAAACAAATAAAGTTATTGGTGAAAATGTCTTTGACGCTAAAAGCTGCAACTTTTGTTAAAACAATCGCGGGCAAACTAAATTGATTTTGAATTTCTGAACAAAAATGATTTAATTCAAATTTTAATTCGGAAATGATTAGTGCGTGTTCAAATTTATGAATTTTTTGCAAACGGCCAGTCAAAATACTTAGATCCTTTTCCATCCCGCTACAGTAGACACTTGGTTTACATATAAGTAACACGAGTACACCATACAACATTTCCAACCTGCTTAACGTCTTGACATCTAACAAATAAGAATTTGTGAACAAAATTTTGCCTGTTAAATGGAGATCGATTTTTATTACATACATTCTAGGGTAACCAATAATAATTACGAAAATATATTTCGTTAAAACGATTTATTCTTCACCCCGCCGCCGCCTAAAATGTCATGAAGGCGTTGACAGATTAAGGATATTACATACTTCATTTAATTCAAGAAAAACGTTGGACATGTGAAATATATATAAAAAATAGGTAAAAAAACTTTTAAGTTAAATGGTTTTATTTGAAATTATAAGCTGTACCAAAAACTAGAAAATAATAAGAACACAAACATGGACCTTTTGAGATTATGGCGTCTGGTAAGAAATCGTGCAATAGTAGCCGTGCTGTTTTCTCATGTCGTATGCCTAGGGGCACTTTGTGGCGCTGCGTCAACGGATCAAGTAATATTCTGGGACTTTTAACAGACTAAAATATAAACATGGGGCGCATTTGAGATATATTTTTGGTGGGCTTGGAACACGTTTTTCTAGACAAGTCGTTCTTATTTAATTATACAGTAGTTATGCAGGTTTTTATGCGCCCCATGGTGCATCTGCACGGTTTCTTGCCCGTTAATTTCTGACAAATGCATACCATATTTCAGAACATATTTTCAAAAATCAACCGCTGTTTTGAATTTTCAAATTTTGACCACAGAATCGTCATTTGTGACCCTGAAAACCCCCCGAAACCGATTTTCAACGGATTCAGCACACATTTCCAAAATTCACCCGCCATATTGCCGCCACCATTTTGAATTTTCAAGTTTTGACCACGGAATCGTCATTTGTGGCCCTAAAAACCCCGCGATACCGAATTTCAATGGATTCAGAACACATTTGCAAAAGTCATCCGCCATGTTGGCGCCGCCATTTTGAATTTTCAAATTTTGACCACAGAATCGTCATTTTTGGCCCCAAAAACCCCCCGATACCGATTTTCAATGGATTCGGAACACATTTGCAAAATTCATCCGCCATATTGGCGCCGCCATTTTGAATTTTCAAATTTTGGCCACAGAATCGTCATTTGTGGGCCTAAAAACCCCCTTATGCCGAGTTTCAATGAAATCGGAACTCAAGTGGAAAATTCGTCTTGGAACCGCCATCTTGATTTTTTTACAAAATGGTCAGATTGCATTGTCACGGGAACTCAATGTGTGGGCAAAATTTCATAAGAATCGGTTTAGTAGAAGTAGTTGAAAAAGCTGTCGCAAGATTTGAACCAAAGAAATATACGAGGTCAAGCTAAATAAAACCATTAAAAAAGGGGTAGACCATAGGTTCTGCATAGGGATTCCAATCCCGCATCAAAATCTCAATCCCGCAATCCTTCTGGACTGCAAAAAAAATTCATAGATTTTGTTCTAAAAGGTTATGTTCATGAATTCACGAAGTATTATATGAAATAAGAGCTAACAAACTACAGTCAAACAAGGCCAATTCTGAACTACGGTTACATAGAAATTTTAATTTCGAAATTTCTCTCCGTTTCAGCAGAGTTTATTCTACCACCGATGTAAGAAAACTAGAGGGGAATTAATTCCAGCGTAGTTAGAAATGGCCTGAATACTTTATTTGACTGACTCAGTTGTTCGTTTGGAATTCAACACAGTTTAGCCGCGAGGGTAATCCCCTTACCCTCACTACTGTGTTTCTATATAGGGTTTACCCTGATTTTTCTCAAAGTAGGCGACCATGGAAACGGCGGTTGATTGAAGTTTCGATAACAAGTCCCGTTCAGTCGTCGAGTTCTGCATATGTGTATCGATCACTTTCGCGCAGAGACGACATGGTTAACTTGAGGGAAAAAGGTTTCTGTTTACTCAACGAAACCTCTAGCTCGGTTCATGGTTAGGTTGTGACAGTTCTTTCCTTCACTTCTCTCTCTATCTTCCGACTAGAGCTGCTGTTCGACATTTCAAAAAAAAAAAAAAAAATAAATAAATACATATTCGACAGTACAAAGGGGCCTTCCCTAAGTCTTTAGTGTGTCACATAAAAAAAAATTGGAACACAGTAATGCACGTGGGGAATACCTTATCGTAGGCGTAGGGTAACTTTACATTTAGACTTACACTTAAACAAACACATATGCAAAACCCGGATTAATCCAACTTTGCTCAGCCCCGGTTTACATGGGCACTTACTCTGGGCTATCCCAGGGTTAACTTTGCATGGAAACTCAGTAATTGCTCACTTTCGGATACACGCACATGGAGTGTAAGGCTCTCCCCTCACGAGTCGACTGATTTGCAATCTCAATTTCAAACTGGTTTCATAATAATCACAAGCACAACCAGTTTGCAATTAAAATGAAATATTTGGCCACACACAAGCACAACTGATTTTGGATCAATCGGTGTTAGTTTTTTTTAGTTTTTTTTTAAACTTTATTAGCTTATGTCTTAACCTAACAAAGTGGGTCTAAGCCCATGGAGCTTAATCCTAGAGGGCTGTATACAATCTTAAATTTTCCCAGCAGGAAATTTTGGATGTCATTACTGTCGTAATGCATTATTTCTATGATAACATTTCGCACATGTATTACAATAGTGACACAACTCAAAAAAGTAGATTTTTCAGGAGAGACAAAAAACTATTTCGTGACGAAGCAAGAAGTTTAGTAGTTTACAGTCGATTATATGGAATGTCGGGCGGTATGTTTGAAGAAAGTTTTCCTCGTCGATGTCCAACAAATGTCAAAGCATAAATGTGTGCGCTGTTTGTCAAAAACTTGTTTGACCGTGGATGGGGACCTAATGTAACACAATTTTGTTTGAGAGGGCAAGAGTGACATAAGTGATGTCTGACGGCAAGCAAAAAAAGCTAGATTCAAACGGTTTGCGTGGTTTATACCAATGGTTTTGCTAAATAATTTGACGGGTATAACTCAAATACTGAAATTTTTGAGTTGTGTCACTATTGTAATACATGTGCGATTTGGTGAAAAGTAATAAATTGTCATGTAATACATGAAAAAATTGACGAATGAGTACATTATTCCAAAGTCATTACACTTTACATTACCCTGTAATGCAAAAAGGATCCCATGCATTTTCTCATTACATTACAAAAGGCATTCTTTAGTAGTCGGAAAAGTAATATACTCATTACCGCCTATGACATGCCTGTGTAAAAGTAAGCTATTCTGTAATGCTAAAAGTATCCCTCCGAGCTTACTGTAATGAATTACATATCTACTTCGGTAATGACTGCATTTCCTGCTGGGTTATGTTATGGAGATATTCTATATGTAGTCTTAAATTCCCAGCAGGAAGTTTTGGATGTCACTACTGTCGTAATGCATTATTTCTATGATGACATTTGGAGAAAAGTAATAAATTGTCATGTAATATATGAAATAATTCACGAATGAGTGCATTATTTCAAAGTCATTACACTTTACATTACCCTGTAATGCTATATGTAATGCCTATGACATATTCATACATATTACAAAAGGCCTTCTTTAGTAATGAGGAAAGTAATATACTGATTACCGCCTATGACATGCCTGTGTAAAAGTAAGCTATTCTGTAATGCTAAAAGTATCCGTCCGAGCTTACTGTAATGAATTACATATCTACTTCGGTAATGACTGCATTTCCTGCTGGGTTCTAGGGGTTGGTCCTTGTATGAGTCTGTTTAAAATTGTAATTAATGTTTTCGTCTGTTCCTTGTTCGTATTCAGTATAGGTGTGTTGTTATTATATTCTATATATTGTCGTAATATGTGAGCAGTGGTAGGACAGTCAATGAAGAGGTGTGTGTCGATAGAGTTTGCGCAGGGCAGTAGGGACAAGAAGGTAGGGCAGCTCTCTCGAAGATGTATCTTTTAACAACGAGGAAATGTCTGAGCCTTAGTCTTGTATACTGGACCCCCAACGATCTGGGGAGATTATGCCCCTGGGGTGTTGTGATTTCCTTCCAATGCGAGGCTAGGAAGGTGCTGCTTCGGTTCCAGTTACGTTGTTTTTTGTCGTCTATTGTTTGTCGCGCTTTTTTCCGTACCGATGTAAAGTCAGGTGTTCGTACTTCTGTCAGGGGTCGTCTATGAGCTTCTTTTGCTTCCCTGACTGCGTATTCGTTCCCACTTATGCCCATGTGTGCGGGGCACCAAATAAGCCGTATGTCCTTGTTACTTACTATCTGTCTTATATGTTCTACTGTTGGGTGTCTGTTTTTCAGGTTCCTGATTGAGTGAAGTGCGGAGAGCGAGTCAGTTATGATTATAGCAGGTTCTGAACTTTCTGCAAATAAGCAGGCTTTGTATATGGCTGTTGTTT
The DNA here is from genome assembly GCA_949987705.1 of Thereva unica. Classification (NCBI taxonomy): domain Eukaryota; kingdom Metazoa; phylum Arthropoda; class Insecta; order Diptera; family Therevidae; genus Thereva; species Thereva unica. Next base: position 7,913 of record CATLJY010000412.1, on the reverse strand, counting down.
CCGCGATATATGTAGATTGAAGTCCAGCCTGGCATTCTTCCTAGACTCAATACGTTGCCCTCTCTATTCACTACCGCGTAAGAGACCTGATCTGTCATTTTAGATGCGTCTGTATAGTATTGTTGCTGTACTCCTTGTTCTTGTAATAGTCGATTGAACTGCTGTCTTATAAAAGGGCTACTGTAATTGTTGTATTTTGTCATTTCTGTGTTTATACGACATTGCTTAAATAACCAAGGGGGTGTTAAACTTGTTCGGTTCTGTGTTTGGTTAGGGATGTAAAGTAAGTCTGATGGTAGTTTTTTCAACCCCAGCACGAGAGTCGATGGTTTTCTGTACTTTTTCATTTCAGAGTGGAGTATGTTCGTTACGGTTTGGTGCAGTGGAGCTTGGAAATGGTGCATGTTTTTAAGGATTACGGTAGCCGTTAGTTCTTCCGTTCGTTCTGTAATGGTAAGTAGACCGGCCTCGATCAAGAGAGCTTCGATCGGCGTCGTAGGTAATGCTCCAAGAGCAATGCGTGCAGCCTGGTTAATTGGCTTTTGGGCTCTTTCGAGTGCTGTCTTTGTTCCATGTCCGTATAAAGTCAGTCCGTAGTCAACTTTGCCAAATATTATTTGCTTCGCTATTTTTATCGCTAGGTTTACTGGTGGTCCATGCTTTTTTTGGCAAATGACCTTGAGAATGTTGTTGCGTTACAACTTTGTAACCTCCTTGCTTTTCTTTGAAGCTTGTCATATGCTTTCTCCAGATCTGCTGAAAGCAATACACTATGTTCTCTCCGTCCGATGGCACAGGCCAGGTTGTGCTCAGTTTCCTGTAAGAGTGACAGTGTTCCTCTGCCAGGTCTGTAGCCGACAACCCCGTCTGTGAGCCTTCGTTCTAGGAGCCAACCTAGTCTATTGCTGAGGATTTTTTCTAGGACTTTGGAAGATGTAGGAAGGAGGGATATTGGTCTGATGTGGGTGGTGGGACAATTTTGTTGGGAACTTTAGGGATGGGGCGGATCTCTGCCAATTTCCAGGCCTGTGGAAATGTGCCCGAGCTCAGCACCTTATTATAGAGCCTAGTTAGCCTCTGCAAATAGAGTGATGGGGCGTTTCTCATCATTCCATAAGTTATTCTGTCCAGGCCCGGTGTTGAACCTTTGTAAGAGTCCAATACATCTTGGACTTCTCTTAAGGTTATCTGCATGTCTAAGGGGGAGGGAGGAAGGTTCTGGAGAGTTTCCAGCTCTGCCTCTATGGCTCTGTCATCTTCACCGTGAAGGTTTGGATCAGTGTCTGCATAACTTGAGAGCTCTTTGCCTATTAGGTTAGCGATTTCGTAGGGGTTGGTAATAGTCCTATTTTCATGTTCAAGTGCGGAAATCATAGTGCCTTTTCTATATCCGAACACCGCTCTGATGCAGCGCCAGTTTTCTTGAACTGAGTTGTTGGGATTAATAGCATCAAGAAAATTTTCCCAAGCCTTGCGTTTTTCTTCTCGAATCGTTCTGCGCATTTGCGCATTAATGGAGCGATAAGAGATTGCATTTTCTGCAGTAGGAGATCTTTTAAAACGCTTCCAAGCCTGATTCTTTGTTCGAACCAGCTGGCGAATATCATTGTTGAACCAAGAAGGGGTAGTTTTATTGGCGCGTTGAGTTGATGGCATGCTGCTGCTGGCAGCATACCGAATAGCTCTCGTTAAGATCGCTACTTCCCTGTTAATACTAGGGCTCAGCTCTTTCTGTAGGAGATACTCCTCAACTTTTAATTGGTATTTATTCCAATCGGCGTGCCGTTCAACAAATTGTGGGATATGTTTTGAATGTTCTGCGGCTTGGTTAATGTGCAAAATGATTGGAAAGTGGTCCGTTTGTTTAGGGTGCTCGGTTGTAGTCCAGTTCAGTCTTGGGGCTATGTCTGGGGTTGCTAGTGAAAGGTCTATATTAGTTAGTGTGTTTCGTGTTGTAAACATTGTCGGTGATCCGTCGTTCAGTAGTACCTACGTATTCTGTATTATCTAGCCAGGCGCTTACTTGATTGCCTCTCCGAGTATTGTACTGCGATCCCCATAGCTGGTGAAGCGCATTGAAATCTCCGAGAATTACTGCTGGTCTTCTTAGTGGTGAAGTTAGTTTGTCTAGTTCTTCTGTTATATTGTTCAGTTCTTTCGTAGTTCCACGTAGATACAGGCAATGTCCATTGTTATTCCAACATGCACTCTAAGTGCTAGCATGGGTGTGTTTTGGTTAGTTATGGATAATGTTTCTACCGCTAGGCCTCTTTTTACCATAATACCAGCTCCACTGACTCTCGTGGAATGTGTGTTGTGTGTGAATAAGTCATACTGTCGGTATCTTCTGGGTGCGTTTGTAGGAATTGCGTGTGGTAGGTGTGTTTCTTGCAGTGCTATGATGTCCGGGTTGTATCGTGCTATTATTATGTCAAGTGAAGCAGAGTTTGTATAGAGTCCTGAAATGTTCCACTGTACTATTGTAAGTTTGTTGCTGTTGGGAATGTTTGTAAGTCTATGTTGCCCTTGATGATTTGCGAATGCCATATTATTGTTTACTATCAGATAATGTTTTTATGTTCGTGGATTGAATTTCCGTATCTGAATCTGTTTCGGCTTCAAACGTGTTTTTTGGTTTATTTGGTGTGTTTATTGGGGAGTGTGCAGAGTTCACTGCTGCAATGGTGTTTTTAAGAGTGTTTGGCGAGAGAGAGAGAGTAATGCATTTAGTTGCGATACGTCTATAGGTTTGTCATTTGCTGTGAATTTTATGTGGGTTTTTTGTGTGTTTGGGTATGGTGAGTTAATTGTAACGATTTTCTGATGTGCTTGTTTTGTTATGTTTATTTTATTGTCTGAGTTGTTCTTGGTTAGTTCTTCTGTACTTGTTTTTCTAAATTGTGTGTTGTTGCTGCTAACTATACTAGCCCAAGATTTGTTGTTAGTAACATTTTCTGTACCTACATGATTGGTGTTAGTTGCTACGATATTATCTCTAGAATTTTGGGTTAGTATACTTGGTTGGTATACTTTCTGGCTTCGAACCTGCTTAAATGGCGGTTAAGTTGAATCACCACAATTTCCTTTTCTCTTAGGAAGATTGGGCAATTTCTGTCGAGGGTCGAGTGTTGACCTTCTGTTTTACAGCTGATGCAGTAAACTTTCGTGCAAATATGGTCTTCAGCTTCCGCTTTAACCTCGTTACACGTGGGACATCTGGGCGTTTCGTTACACCTGGTTTCATGGTGCCTGAATTGGAAGCATCGCCGACATCTTAAAGGGGCTGGATACCATCTTTGCGTGCTGATTTTCTCGTATAGGATAAATACATGTTTGGGCGGTTGGTAGGTGGTGAAGGTAATTAGCAATGTACCCGTGTTAACCTTTTGATTATTAACTGTTCTTACAAAGTGCTTAACAGCCTTGACCGTGGGATTATCCTCTTTTATTCCCTCAAGGATGTCTTCTTCGCTAACTCCCTTCAGGTTTGGCATTCGTATAATTGCCTTTGACTCATTGAGTTTTTCAAAAAAGGACGCTTGCGCTTCGTAATTTCCTATTTTTTTAAATTTTTAACAATTTTGTTTGCTTCATAATTTTGTTCGCTTCATTTGGCAAAAGTAGGAGGTATTTTCCTTCGCGAAGGGCTCGGCAACTCTTGATTTTTCCAGAGTAGATCTGCAGGGTTCTTTGAACCAAGAATGGATTCAACTCCGTTATTTTTTTCTCATGGTTGATCAGCTCTGCCGTAATGTATTTAGGATCTTGCCCCAGTGAGAAAAAATTCGGTGTCTCTGCTGGTGTCGGATTCCATAGCTCATTATCAACATTTTTGCGTTTTCGGAACTTCTTTTTCGGTTTGGTGTCATCTAGGAGCGCAAATGGGTTGTTACTTGGCCCTGGCGCTGGCGCCATGCCGCTAGTAATCACACTTTACACTATGCCGAAAACAAAGGAAACTACGAAAATAGTAAAAAAAAAAGAAAAAATTTCACAATGTGCACTGACGCACAGTCAAAAAACAAAAGAACGGAAAACAATAAACTGGATTCTGAGAGTGAGGCTCAGAAAAAAAAGAATAACGCTGTAAAGTCACTGGGAGCAAAAGCACTGAATAGTTCAAGGGCTTGAACGTGACTGACCAACAAGATAGTAATGCGTAGTTTTTTTTAGTCACGAGGTTTTGGCAAATGCCATGCAGTGCAACCACACAGCCTAAATCGCTTCGGATTAGGGTCTAAAAACAGTCCCCTGGCCAGTGACCACCCCAAAATAGTTTCTATTAAGTTCATTAATTGTACTAATATTTTCAAAACAATTAACTTATATAACACAATTTAATCAGTATGAAATGATTTGCTATTAGATTGTAATATTAATTTATTTAAACTATTTTGCAGTCCCTATATACAGTCCTCTGACATATGCAACAGTCCACTATGTCGAATTTTTTTAAATTTGCTTAATAAGTCCTAAAATAAAACAAATATATTTGGGTCCCTACTGTTTATTATCCCAGATAGATATCTATTTAATTGTATACTTTTTTTTTCATATTCACGTAAAAAAGTTGCTGGGACATATTTCTTGCAAAAATTTACCAGTTTACAGAGTAACACCCATCAATACGACACGAAATACAGGAAAAACCCGAATTAATCCACCCCTCGGAGAAATAACAATTGCAACTAAATACTTAGTCGAAATTTTTTCGACACAGCGTGGAATCGTGGCGAATCGGCTCCGCACAAAAAATTTTCTAACGCCGACTACATAATCTAATAGCTACACTTCAGAGTAGTTATAGTTTAAAAAAATTACGAAATACGTTTGTCCATGCAATTAAAAAACGCAATGTGATGAAAATATATGTTTTCGTATTTTTTTAAAATTATAACTACTACTCCGAAACGTCGCAATTCGTGCTGCCAACTTCACCGACCTGTGTAATTACTCTGTAATATTATATAGTCGAAAGATAAGATATGACTCCTATCCTATTTCTCAGTTTAAAGAAGAATGTTTCAATCAGCGCAATTAAAACGCATACTTACATTATATTATATTGAGAAGTAGTTTTATTAACATTCAAAAGATACTATCCACAGTGTCAAAAGTTGGGAGCGCTGCTCAGGGGAGCTTTTTCTGAGCGCTGTTAAATATGCTCCCGAGGTAGCATTACTGGATTTTCATAAATTTTGTAGAACAAAGAAAACGCGCGCGCGATTATCTTCGGGACCATAAACGGCAACAGCACACTCAATGGGTCGGCTCTTGCTCCCCAGTGGGAAATTAAGTGCTCCAGTAAGCATGTTTGAGCCCTCCTCCAAAAGCTTACAGCATTCCCGTTCCTATACCAGTTCCATAAACTTCTTAACATTTCATGTCATTGCAAGGGAACATTCGTTTTTATGCTCCTTCTAGGACAATTATAAAAAAGCTTTTTAATGTTGTAGTTATGTAGGATCCAATAATATTTTATTATTAAAAAAATCATACAGAGCATTAGTGATCCTTTATTTTATTTATGATATATGAAAAACGGACGTTTCGGCATTCATATTTATGCCATCATCAGCTAAAATTTGACATTAATTTTATAGTTAAACATACAATTAATTATAATTACAAAGTTTTACAATAATCATTACAAATTTATAATACAATAACTAGTAATCTTACCAGAAAAGAACATTGTCTAAAAGTTGGAAAATCCAGTTATCATTACGTCAGGTGACATCATAACTATTGTTTGATGTTTTATTTTTAAATTAATGTAAAGTTGGTAATGAACAGAAATTTATAAGGTGTATTTTTGTTTAATCTGCTATTATTATGATTGTTTATATCATTCGAAAACTTCATTTTATTAATTATTTTTATATTTTTATTAAAAATAAACCAAAAAACATGTTAACAAAACACAAATGTTCCAGCCCTTGTGGGGAAGAAGGTAAAACTGTACAATGAAAAAAGGATTGATAACATTGAAAAATAAAAATCAGAAGAGCCAACATCAATGAATACAGTTTTGATTAATTGCTGAATGGTTGTGGGATGAAATATATTGAGATGAAAAAACAGATTTATATGTAATTATTAATAAAATTATTTAAAAATTTTAAATTATTTTTGTAATCGGTATGGTTATTAAGAGTTGAACTATGATTTTTATTAATATGAAAAGTTTCTTTGATAAGCCTGTTGCTATAAAAATTGTCAGAATCTAAAATTTTAGTTTCCTTAAATTTAAATTTGTGACCGGTATCATAAGTGTGTTTTGTTAAAGCACTGTGATGGAAGTTTAAGTTTTTGCTATGGTAATCGTGTTGGTATACTCTTTTCTTTAATGGCTGAGATGTTTCGCCAATATAAATTTTATCACATGCCCCACAATTAATCTGGTAGATGACATTTTTTGTTTCGATGGCTGGAATTTTGTCTTTAAGTTTGGTGAAAAGATAAGAAGTGGAGGAAATCGAATTGTTAGTTATCTTGATATTACTGTTACGTAAAATTTTATTGATTGTATGATTGGTGTCTTTATCAAACGGGATCTTAGTAAATATATTATTAGAATTTAAATTATTATCAACATTGGAATTTATAGTCATTGTGGATCTCAATTTAAATAATCTTTTATTGATATACTTTTTAATAATATGAAAAGGGTAACAATTTTTTAATAATTTAGTATAAATTAGTTCAATATTTTTCGAGTGGAATGAATGGTCGGAAAGTAGAAAGGCTCGATCAACAAGGGCGTTGATTACACTGATTTTATAAGTATTGTTAGTGTAGGAATAGTAGTTTAAAAATCGTTCACTAGCGATAGGTTTTTGATACCAATCTGTAATGATTTTATTGTGTGTCTTGATTAAAGTCACATCTAAAAAGTTAAGTTTATTGTCATTTTCCAACTCTAAAGTGAATTTAATTTTTGGATGGTAACTATTAAATTTATTAAATATTAAGTTTATATTATCAATAGGAATAATTAGTATGCAATCATCAACATATCTTTTATAATATAATATTTTGAATTGCGGGTCAGGAATGATCCCCTTTTCGAGTCTTTGAAGAATGATGTCAGCAAGGGAACTAGAGATGCTAGATCCCAGGGAGCCGTCAATCTGTTTGTAAATGATATTGTTATGGCTAAAAATTGCATTTTTGAAACATAACTTAATACCTTCAATAAATTGATCTAAATTGAGATCTGTAAACTCATGAATCTCATTCCACCTCTCGTTAATACATTTAAAAACTAATCTTGAGGAATGCTAGGGTATAACGATATTACATCAAAACTTACAAGGTAGTAGTTATCAGGAATGTATAAGTTAGAAATATCATCTACCAGTTGAAAAGAGTTTTTAATATTCTCGTTATTATTATTCTAATCGTTTCAACAAAAATTTTGAACACAATTTAAAATTATTTCAATACAAATTATTAAACTTAGAAATTAATGATACATATGCCATCTTAAATCATTTAAATAATATTAAATTACAACTCATATTAGAATTTATTGATAACTTTCCTATTGATTTATATTATTACATCATATATAATAGTAACAAAATATATTATGTAACGAAAAGAAAAAACAGACTATCTATCGACAAAAAATTGCAAAAGTTACGAAGTCATGCTTTAAACAATAGTATTGTTCCCTTTTAAGAAAACACTACCATAATTGGATAGTTAATTTAACTGACTTATATATTGACGAAAAAATTTTAGTAATTTTATCTTTAGGACCGAAATTCAATTATAAAACTAACAATATTAAATATATTAAACAATTAATTTTAGAGACATACATTAACCTTTCTGTATCAATAGATAGAAGTAATATTGAAAACAAAGATAACATTAAAAATAAAATTTCTAAATATTTAGACACT
>CATLJY010000411.1:0-26633 GCA_949987705.1 Thereva unica | reverse complement strand
TAGCAGGAACCACACCAGGTTGTTTGTAGAGCCAGACAAAATTGAGGTGTACACATCGGTGGCAGGCGGGAAACTGGGGGTGTGTGTCCTCAGATCCAATCAATAACCAGATCCGCGGAAGAAAAGTGGGAGTGCCTGCAGCACGGACGGAAAAAAAAGGGGGAGGTAGTTGTCACTAAAGCTTGACCTCAGACGGCCAGGTGAGACAAGGAGGTGTACCATCCGCCAGGGAAGCTACCTAGGCGAACCTCGTCGGGTACCCTATTATTAACCGGTTAAACCGGCGAGATGCCTTCTTAGGGCTACTCGGGGGGAACGTGCTTCATGCTTTTAGGTCCTTGGCGTGAAAGATGCCCAGACTACGCCCGTTTTCGTCCTCCACTTCGTATCTACTGGTGCCGATTTGTCTTCTCACCCGTCCCTTTACGAATTTGTTTGCTAGTTTGGCGCAGAATCGTTCGGCTTTTTTATTGATAGGGAATGTCCTGTGAACACCGTCTGACCCGGCGAGAAGCTCACCGTCCTGCAGCGCAGGTTGTAGTGTTTCTTGTGCTTGGCGTATGCGGAGGTTAGGTGGTGTTCTACTTGTTCGCGTATTGCTAACCCGCGATCCACTTCTGGCAGCACGGCGATGTTTCCTTCTCTTAGGGCCCCTAGGGTCTTGAGCAACGGATATGCTGATCCATGAAGGACCATGGGGTATCCGAAAAGAGCCTGGAAGGGGGAGGTGCCGATGGATTCGTGACGGGCACTGCGGAAAGCACACTCTATAGCCGACAGGTGCTTGTCCCAGTCTCGGTGGTCGGTGCCCAAATAGGAGCGAATAGCTGATAAAACTGAGCGATTCACTCGTTCTGAAGCGTTGGGGTGAGGAGCGTAAACTGCCGTTCGGAGGTGTTGGATGCCGTAGTCCGTTAATAGTTTCTCGAACTCCTTGGATGTAAAATGCTTTCCGTTGTCCGAAAAGATGGTTTCTGGGACGACCAAAGGCGTGGAAGATACGTTGTTCGAGAAAGTTAACGGCGGGGCTGGACGTTTCTGCTTTTACCGGGTGGAGGAAAGTAAATTTCGTGAAAGCATCTAAGACTACAAAGATTGCAGTGTATCCTTTCTTCGTTCGTGGGTACGGACCCATATAGTCCGCGTACAAAAACTGGAATGGACGCTGTACCTCCAAGGCTTCGCCCATAGGTGGTCGTAAGATGGTATTGGGGGCCTTAGTAGTTTTGCACGTGTCGCAAGAGGAGATGAAGGACCGAACCTGACTCGACATGCCGGGCCAATAATACTTCTCGCGAAGTCGGGCAAGGGTCTTTGCTATTCCGCCATGCGCAACTTGCGGAGGCGCGTGGGCGGACTCGATAGCTTGCGCGGTCAGTTCTGCAGGGAGCCACAATTTCCAACAGAGATCGTCCACCTTGGGGTCGCCAGTGCGCGGGGCCGTACGGTGAAATACGTACCCTTCTGAGGTCAGAAGATCGGGTAATTGTTCAGCCTTTGCAGTCACTTGCTCAACGAGCTGGACATATTCTTCAGATTTAAAGGCGGGGGACGATAGGTCCACGTCGCTGCAGTAGCGCAAGTCGTCAACACAATCTACTCGCGACAGCGCGTCCGGCACCACGTTCTGGCAACCCTTCCGGTGCTCTATTGTAAATTGGAACCCTTGCAGTTTTAGGCTCCAACGAGCTAGTCGCCCGTTTAAGTCAGTCTGATTCATGAGCCACTTCAAGCTAGCGTGGTCCGTGATGATCGTGAAGGGGTGGCCTTCCACAGTCGCTCGGAACTTCTTCACGCTCAGCACCGCAGCATAGCACTCTAACTCAGTGATTGAATAGTTACGTTGAGCATTATTCAACTTCTTCGAGAAATAGGCGATGGGGTGTTCTTCATCGCCGCGTCGTTGGAACAGGACGCTTCCTACTCCGGTCTTACTGGCGTCGCATTGTATAAAGAAAGGACTAGTGAAATCTGGGGTCACCAACAAGGGTGCAGACATCATGGACTTCTCAGTTCCTCGAATGCCTTTTGGGCTTCGTCAGTCCAAGCAAATTTGCCGTACTTTAGGCAGTCGGTGATAGGAGAGGCAATGCTTGCATAGTTACCTATGAAGGCCGGGACACACATATCCGCACCGTGTCCGGACGCGGTGCGGATATGTGTGTCCCGGCCTTGAAGCGCCTGTACCATCCCGTCATTTCTAAAAACCGTCGTACCTGCTTGGCCGACTTTGGAACTGGGAAATCCCTGATGGTTGAAAGCTTGTCGGGGTCGGTTTTAAGCGTACCATCGCCTATGATAAAACCCAAATATTTCACTTCCCGGACGCAAAACCGGCTTTTGTTCAAATTGACCGTCAATCCTGCATAGCGCAAACAGTTTGCGACCTGCTCCAACGTCTGGACATGGATCTCGAAACTCGGAGACACCACCAATAAGTCGTCTAGATAGACGAAGACACGTTCTCGAAGGGAGCCTGGAATCACTTTGTCCATGAGGCGACACATGCGTTGCGGGGCATTACAAAGCCCGAACGGCATCACCTTGAATTGGTATAGCGGTCTTCCAGGGACGGTGAAGGCCGTCTTCTCTCGGGATTTTTCCTTCAAGGGAATTTGCCAGAAGGCATCCTTGAGGTCAATCGCCGAGATGAATCGGGTGTCCTGCAACCGTCCTAGGAGGCCGTCTATGTGAGGCAGTGGATAGGCGTCTTTCACGGTCACCGCGTTTACCTTTCGGGAGTCCAGGCAAAGGCAAACTTTGCCAGGATTTCGGACCAAGACGACGGGCGAGTTCCACGGGCTATTCGATTCCTCTATCACACCGAGGCTCAGCATACGATCGACTTCCTCATACATGAGGGTCTGAATGGCAGGAGAGACCGGGTAATGTCTCTGCTTGATGGGTACCGCCCCGCCAGTATCGATTATATGCTGTTCCAGATGCGTTCGGCCTAACCCGGAGGTATCAAAAGACGGGAAACGCGCTCGTGCCTGGTCCAGTTGTGACTGCTGGGCTTCGGTCAGGTGGTGGCTGGTAGGGTCTTGCGAAAGGGGTAGATGGAGTTCCCCTATAATATGGGGCGCTAGCCTGAAGGCCCGCCAAAAGACCACTCCGAGGTAGAGTCTTTGGGCCAAACTAGGGACTATAAAGAGAGTAAGCGTGTGTGTACGGTGTCCATAAGACACGGGGACTGTCACGTAACCTAGTATGTCTTTATGAGTTCCATCTGCAACCTGAACAGTGGTGTTTTTTTTTTTTTTATGTGAAAGTCTAAGCTCAGGTGTCACCCTTTGTACTACCAGTCTGTTCAGTCGTAATAGCCTAAAAATAAATAATTGATATCGTAAAACAACCCTTGATCAATATACTTACCATGAACAATCTTGAGGAGACCAAGTTTTATACTCCACCGACATCTTGCAGCATCATATTCCTGTAAACAAACAAATTTATCACCAAGAAAACATGCTATATAAAAAATCTACTAACCTGACAACTCTACAGGCAATACAACCTCCATTTCAGCATATTTGGCTCCACATCCACCAAAACATAAAACAAAAAAAAAGAGAGAAGTAAAATTATAAATATTAAAATAATTAATCAAATAAGACAAACTCACCTATTCGCATCCATATTAGCCAAATGTCACAACAAAGCACATAAATCAGCTGCTATGTAAAACTGATATACATAACAAGAAGGGAAACATACACAATAATTGAAGCAAATTCCAATTCCAATGGCCCCCCCCACATTGCCTTCCAAAAAATTGCCATTGTCAGGAACGAAATATATAGCGCAGCCAGTCGATCGAAAATTTCAGATCACAATTGATCTTCGTTGCGATTCGAGCTCGAAGAAATTCTAATAAACAAGTGATCTCAACCCAAGGTACATGGAACGTGTCGAGTTCATGTAATCTCAAATAATAATTTACATCTAACGTATCGAGTTGGTGTAAATTAATCGAAATCCAACTTGGTTTACATGGAACGAGTCGAGTTCAACTCCTAAATACCTGTAAACTCCCAATTGTACATTTTACGTGACGAGTTAATGTACATTCCTAGTTTTCAAATCATAGTAATCTGAAATATCAAGTGGCGTTTAAATTAAAAGAATATTTCTAATTAATATTGAATTTCAGCCCTCCCAATATTGGCGTACTTAGAGGCAGCATCTAGTACGAGTAACTAAACGAACCTACAACAGCAGCTCCAGCAACATCCAGTCTCAGATTCAGGAACGGCAATATTGCTGGAAATCAAGAATAACCAAGTCAAACATAATAAAGCAATTTAATCAAGAGTGACTATTAATATTAATTTTAAGTGTACTAATGAATTGATTTAATTAAGTGAAATATAAATAAACTTGAATTATTATTTTATCTAAACTAAACCTGATAAATGTTTTATTAGTTACTATCCAGTGAATGTAAAATATATTGAACTTAGAATTGTGAAGAATTAATTTAAATTGCATTTATAAATTGTGAAAATTGAGAATTGTAAATAAAGTTCGAAGAGTTAAACTTGGTTTATTTCTAGGTTGCCCTGCAGTCCATTGAGTTTTAGGCATTCTAAGCCCTAACACAGTCCGTCATGTCTTACACGTCAACGTCGGGTGTCTGGTAGTAAGCTTAGCTCGAAGGATAGAGAAAGAATAAAACAGATTAAAGGGAGTCTGGGGGGTACATGAGGAGGTGGAGATGAACCTTGCGTTTAAACTCTTGGGTGTTATATGAGTTTGGGAAAACTGACTATGGAAGGTTGTTCCATAGTCGAGTTGTTCTCGAAAAGAACGAATTACTAAACTGGTGTGTGCGCGAAAATAAGGGCTGTAGATAGTGAGGATGAGCCGAATGGGCAAGTCTTGTGTTGCGGGAAAAACATCGCCGTGAAGGCAGGAGATTATATATTTCGGTGGAACAGTCGTTATGGTAGATGCGGTAGAATTTTACCAGGGCTGCTACATTCCTGCGGTGACTTAGTGAATCAATTTTGGAGCAAATGACGTCGTCGCCAATGAGTTGGAGAGCGCGGTTCTGCACCTTGTCCAGCCACGCTAAGGTGGTACTCGGTGCCCCTGCCCAGAGATATGAGTTGAATTCGAGGCGGGGCCGAATGTAGGATTTGTATATAATAGCCCTGGCCGACGGCGGAAGGAGGAATTTGCATCTTTTAAGGAATCCCAAGCATTGAGATGCTTGTTTAGCGATTTGGAATATGTGATTACTCCATCGCAGATCTTCAGTTAAAGTTATGCCCAGGATATTGAGGGATGGTTCGGCCATCAGTTCTAGACTGTCCACTTTAATGGGAGGGATTGGGGAGCGCGTTTTCATAGAGAAGAGACAGTATTTTGTTTTCTGTGCGTTGAATTCAACTTGATTCATGAGGCCCCAATCAAGAATAAATTTTATGTCTCTGTTGATTGAAGTGGACATAAGTTCACGATCAAGCAGACAAGGTCTGGCCCGTGCTTGTCTTGCTTTATCAAAGCTATACGAGTAACGCAAAGTACTGTCATCAGCGAAGCTGTGAAGGGAGTTGGATGGAATTGAGAGCAGGTCATTTATAAAAACTAGGAAGAGAGCTGGTGATAGAATAGAGCCCTGGGGAACACCTGCAGAGATGGAGTGGGGATTAGATTCAACGCCGTCCAATACTACCTTGATTGAGCGGTCGGAAAGGAAACTCTCAATCCAATTCTTTAGAAGAAGGTCGATGCCAATAGCATGGAGTTTACTCAATAGAGCGGGGTGCCATACTCTATCAAAGGCCTTGGAGATATCGAGAGCTACCAGGCCAGATTCACCAAAGCGATGAATGTTTTGGTAGAGGTGTTCAGTTAGGCATACAAGGAGGTCGCCAGTAGATCTTTTCGATCTAAAGCCGTACTGCTTGTCATCCAATATTTGGTTGCGTTCAAGATATTCCATAAGCCTTCTGTTTATTAATGTCTCCATGGTTTTGGAGAGGATAGAGGTGATTGCTATTGGTAGGGGTCGCTGGAATCACCTTTTTTCGGTATAGGCTGAACATGAGCCAGTTTCCAGGAGTCAGGGAAAACTCCGGAGAAGTAAGAAAGGGAGAAGAGTTTGCGCAGAGGTTTAGCCAAAGGTGAAGCGCATTTTTTAAGAACCATAAGGGGAATTTTATCAGGGCCAGTGGATTTATTGGGATCGAGCTCCTTGAGACACTTGAACACTTCACGAGTTCTGAAGAAAACTCTGCCCATTGAGAGAGCAGAACCCTCTACAATGGGGGGTTGCACGGCAGTATCAGGCAAAGAAGAATTGGAGGCAAACAGAGATGCGAGTAAGTCAGCCTTGGATTTGCTTTCTGTTAATACCTTCCCATCGTGAATGAAGGGAGGAGATGACGATGAGTTAAAATTTTTCCTGATGGAGGTTACCAAGGACCAGAAGTTTTTACTGCCAGCAGAGGTGTTAATGAGTTTGTTTCTTAACCTGTCATCGAAGGAGGCTTTGGTTTGCTTGATGGTGGTTTTGAGAAGCGACTCTGCCTCTCTTCCCAAGCAACTGAAGCTGGCACCACTGTCCAAAAGTCCGACTATGGTCTCACCTAGAAGGCACACTTTGGCGAAAGGGCGGTTATCGCCTTCTTCGGTAATCAGGGACGAGATAATGTTCTTAATATGTTTCCGTTTCTCTTTAGCTCTTAGGCGAATGCGGGGGACCTTGCTGGGTGTTGCTACTTCGACCGTGTCCTTAAAAATCCTTTTACGCACCTTGTGATAATTTACCCATCTTCGTATAAAGGAGATCATGGCCTGGGGAGAGGGGAAAACCGGCAAAGGTTCCATTGTCGTCAGGTCAGAATCATCGTGAGGGCTCATACACAAGTCGAGTAGATCGGAAGGGGCATCCGAGACTAGGTCGGGCGCGGACCCCCAGGGGGTCTCGCACCCTGTCTCGCGTTTCCCGAACAGTTTGGGCAGTGTGGAGTAACGACATCTGGTCGGCCGCACTTGTAGCAGAACAGATTCCTAGTTGAGGATAGACAGTCTGGAAAGATGTGACCCGGCTGATGACAATTCCAGCATTTAATTATCTTGCGCGGCGTGACCAAAAGGGGGTGGTAAGGCCTCTACTTGACCGTCCTGGGTGTTGTAAGGGTCCGATCCCCACCCTGACACAGATGGTTGCGGTTGGACCGCATCTATTTCGTGCACACGAGGGACAAACTTTCTTTCTTCTCTCTTCGATCTCTGCCAAGTTTCTACTCTGATGCAAGCTTTGCGCAACTGTCGCAGGCTATTGAAGCTTGAGCCAATAATTGCGGAACCCAAGGTGGAATTTAGGTTCTGAATTACTATTTCAACCAGCTCTGCCGCTGGCAATGGTTGGCTTAGGCGATTGTGCAAAGCGATCATTCGTGCGGCGTACTCGTCATAAGTAAGGTGTTGTTGTTTCACCTCTAGCATAGTCTTTATTATTTGGTAATCGGACTCCCTACCACCGAACTGTTCTATTAGGAGGGCCTTAAAACAGGGCCAAGAGGGATCGGGGTTTTGGCGTGTGAATTGCGTCCAATACCAATCTTCGGCTCTCCCAGACAGCAGCGCACACACATGTCGACTTAACTCGGCTGGGGAGACGTCCTCAAAACGGGCTCTCTGATCTACTCGATACAGAAATTCCTCGGCTGAGAGGTCATTTGGCTGTCCGCTGAACCGTAAGTTCCATCCTATGACTGGAGACTTCCTCCGAGGAAATGACCTGGAGTTGTCGGGTCGGTCTTGTCGAGGGGGCTGGACCGGAGGCACGGCTGGAGGGGTCTCGGGTAAGGTTAGAGCGTTCGCAGATGTGAGGTCTTGCAAGGACTTACAAAATTTGACCAATTTTGCTTGCATTTCGGCAGTATCTCGGCGTGCTTGTTCTAGCTCCTTTTCCCATGTTTTCTCGTCCGTCTCGTTTTCAGGACTGCTGGGGCCGGCTGGTGGAGGGGCCGAGTCGAAAACATCTTCGTCGTCTTCCGCTTCAGGAGCGACCGAGCTTGCCCCTTTTCGTGTTTTGGGCATGCTGGGGAATCTGCGATAATGAGCGACACTATCTGCTAGTGTTCGATGCAAAGTAGACGAAACCTAACTGTTACCGCCTCGAAGCGAAGGAAAAATGTTCTTAGGTATTTATATATAGGTATGTATTAGTATGTATATGACGCAGAAGGGCGAAATCTCACGATTACCGCCAGAAAATGAGAAATCTAGTGAACTAACAGTTGTATCAATCAATTATGATTAAGGTTTTTTTTTTATTTTATTTTTTTTTTGATGAACGTGAAAGAAACTTGTGAAGTGATGAACGATTGAAATGTAACAAAAAAAATAGGTAGTAAAAAAAACCAAGCTCTAAGCTTCTGGAATCTAGTAATTATAAAAACTCAATCCTGTAATGACTTACAATTCCCGGCTTCCGTAACCAAAGAGATTTGAAAGATATCCATTCATAGAATTCAAAAACATGTTAAATTCAAGTTAATTACATATTCTTGTTTTTCAAGATCCTTATAACTAATTAATAGTCGAAGACAAATTAAAAAAAAAATTCCTTTGTTTTTCTTCTTTAAAAAAAATTCTGTTTCTATATTATATAAATGAATAAATTCTACCACACAATGCCTTTAAGTAACAGCATCATTCAGACCACGTTCAATATAATTAAATAAGTAAAGATAAATCCAGAGAAAAATTTATAAAGATCACTCTCAAAATATAATGTATATAAAGATTTGATTTATAATCTTGTTTGTTTTTGTAAATTTTGTTCATATAAATGTGTGTGTGGCCCCCGGGGAAGGAAGGTCTTTCCCAAGGCAACGGTGGCCTAGGGCGCTGTGGAGCCTGGGAGCTGTGACCAATCCATAAGGGCGATTCTATTCGACTCTCAATCTGAGCGGTGACAGCGATCTCAGAAGCACCATTGATTGAGAGTTGAAGAGAAGATTGGATAAGAAATGGGGAAGAACATAGGAGCCTCTGTAGGATATGGTTGAGGAGCTGCTCTGCCGCCCCTCCACGACTGGTTAGCTCTCTACTGAACTCCAGGAAGGCGGGAAGACAGAAAGGCTCCATCTAAACGGGATCGGATGGCTCTTAATGGGAACATTCACAATTGCCACCAGGCGAAACCAATCGATCTGGCCAAGCGGACATCAGCCACTTGCAGCCAGACCCCTCCAAAAAAACACACTACAATTGAACCTTGATATCGGACCCGTCACAAGGCCAGGCGGTATCACGCCTGTGATCCCAGACGAGAACAGATCCGGTATCAAGGTGTCCATCCGACCATACTACTAGAAAAGAAGAAAGAGGAAAGGGAGGTTCCCATTATCAGGACAGACTCGTGCAGTGCCAGGCTGTAGACGCCTGTTAGCCAGACACAGAGCTGAACTGACGGGGAATAATTATATGCAGAGGCTACTGCTGGAAAAAAATAAAAAAAATTAAAATTTTGGAAGAGGAAGGATGATTGAAAAGTAAGATAAGGTGGATAAATTACAGGTACCGCAGCAAGCACCTTCGACCATTATCAAGTGCCCCTGTGGAACCAATGTCCAGTGACCACTTATGAAGGGATGAAGAAGTGATAGAAGCCTCCTTGATTTAATAGGGTAGACCGTTCTGCCAATCCACCACGACTGGTCAGCAACCCTGCTGAATCCCAGGAAGGCGGGTCAGAACGTTCCTTGGACGGGGACGAGTTCATTCCGCAGCATCTACCCTGTCGCAAGGCCAGGCGGTAGGACGCCTGGTAGCCCAGACGGTGCAGGTCCGACGATACGAAATTCACCCGTCCATACTAAGGATAAGGAAGAGTAAAATCTAAAGGGAGGTGTTCTCTGTTAGTGTAGACTCGCGCAGAGTCAGGCGGTGTACGCCTGTTAACCAGACTCCGAGTCTCACCAACAGGAACTGATCATAGTATAAGGAGGCTACCGCAGAAAGATACTGAAAGATGAAGCTTTTGAAAAAGAAGAAAGATAGGAAAGAGGAAGCAGAAGGAGTTTTGAGGGCTAGGGTACAGCGGTAAGTACCTTCGCCCACTACCCATGCAAAAAAAAAAGAAATTGGCCTATGCAAAAAAAAAGAAATTTTCTAAGTGTCGGCGGAAATAGTAGGTGAGAAAAAAAAACTAGAAAAGATTGCATGGTGGGAGGATTAATAATAACTAAAATGGTAATGCCGACTAGAAGGAGATAAAGGTGTCTACTAGGGACAATCAGACGTTTCCATGCTATCGTTTGAACCAAGAAAATAAATTATTTTAATATCCTAGCCTAGACGTTGGGCGCCATTTGTAACTGTCTATGAGATTACTGTGTGCCAGGGCACGAAGAAAGAAAACTGCCATAAAGGCCAAGAAAGACTATCATTACAAAAGAAATCGGGGAAGGGATCAAGTAGAAGGTGGATTGGACGGTTCGATCTCCGGGAGGGTATCGCAGAGAAATGCATCCGCAGCACCGGTTGTCGGCACGACTTGCGCTGCGCAAACTGGCTCGCCGGATGGGGTGGGGTCCGCGGTACGGGGATGCAAGAACTGGGTTGCAGTTACACTGAAAGAAAACTCGTGCCTATACAGGAATAAGAAAAAACGATAAGGGTGGAGAAAACCGTAAAGGGCTAACGAGAGGGAGGCACAGAAATAGAAAGGAAGTGGTCGCTGGTCATGGTCCGGGGCTACTCCACATTTTATATAATAGGTTGACAATTGCCTGGGGGGGGGGGGGCATTCCTAAACTTCGGGTGGGCCACACTACGGAGGGAGCACTCACTCCATTATTGAATTAGAATTTTCATCTAACTAATTTTAAGTGTGTCATCAGAATTCATATATAACTCAACTAAAATCGAGTAACTTTCAATAGATGGTAACCTCTTTCATCACTTGACACTGGATTAGTAGATGAAAATTAGCACGAGTGTAACAAATTGAGAAGATGGCATTCTACACCTACAGGTAGGCCTACATACACAATGCTTGACGTTAATCACGACTAAATAAAGTACAAAGGAAAAGTTGTAAAGTATTCAATAGTATATTAATATTCAGTATTCAAAGGAAAGGTATTCAATACTTAAAGGTTATACCACTACTATCTATATCCCAAAAAAACAAACTATTAGTTATGTAGCATACACTTTTAGTATAAAAAAGAAGAACCGACTTCTTAACATGCTCCATATGTTCTCGAGAGAGAATACTTACTTCATCAAATCATTTGCAAACGAAAATTTAGATATATATTACATTGCTTTAATTCACGAAAAAAAATATAAGAGTCGCCGAGTTGCCAGAAAACAAGAGTACAACTTCATAATATGTCCCTTACATTCACGAATGAAACCATTGCCTTCATATAACCGATTACAAGAGAAAAAAAAATCGATAAGTTCTAGTTTGCCTTCATATAACCGATTACAAGAGAAAAAAAAATTCGATAAGTTCTAGTTTGCCTTCATATAACCGATTACAAGAAAAGAAAATTTTCTATCAGCAATATAATACTTCAATTTGCTGAAACATTTCCGTATGGGTTGCCAAGCGAAACAAGTACTTAGTTTAGTATATTCAAACAACAAAAAAAGGCTTTTATTCATACCTCCATATAATTTTTTTAAGCTATTGCATAGCTTTTATCGCAGGCTTTGAGCGGGGTGACCGAATTGAGAAATTCCGTAACGAAAAAAAACCTAACACGAGAGGGGAAATTTTATGAAGCGCCTACTTCGATGTTTAAAAATTTCAAAAATTTCAAAATTAAACGGAAGTAAAGTGTCTGTTGACAACTGTTACACGAAACCCCCCTCTACAAAATAATAAATAAGTTTCTAAAAAATCAATAATTTTTATTAAGCTATTGCATAGCTTTTATCGCAGGCTTTGAGCGCGGTGACCGAATCGAGAAATTCCGTAACGAAAAAAACCTAACACGGTGCGTCATTGAATGGGGTTTACCCAAACCGCTAAAGCTATAGGGCTGAAATTTTGACAGTGCACCCCTATAATGGCGTGGACATCCACTAAAAAGCGATTTTTCGAAATTCATCCCCTAAGAGGGTGAAATGAGGTTTATCCAAACCGCTAAAGCTATAGGGCTGAAATTTTGACAGTGCATCCCTATAATGACGTGGACATCCACTAAAAAGCGATTTTTCGAAATTGATCCCCTAAGGGGGTGAAATGGGGTTTACCCAAACCGCGGGAGCTATAGGGCTGAAATTTTGACAGTGCATCCCTAAAATGGCGTGGACACCCACTGTAAAGCGATTTTTCGAAAATCATCCCCTAAGGGGGTGAAATGGGGTTTACCCAAACCGCAGGAGCTATAGGGCTGAAAATTTGACAGTGCATCCCTATAATGACGTGGACATCCAATAAAAAGCGATTTTTCGAAATTCATGCCCCAAGGGGGTGAAATGGGGTTTACCCAAACCGCGGGAGCTATAGGGCTGACATTTTGACAGTTAATCCCTATAATGGCGTGGACATCCATTAAAAAGCGATTTTTCGAAATTCATCCCCTAAGGGGGTGAAATGGGGTTTACCCAAATCGCTAAAGCTATTGGGCTGAGATTTTGACAGTGCATCCCTATAATGGCGTGGACATCCACTAAATAACGATTTTTCGAAATTCATCCCCTAAGGGGTTGAAATGTGGTGTATCCAAACCGCTAAAGTTATAGGGCTGAAATTTTGACAGTGCATCCCTATAATGGCGTGGACATCCAATATAAAGAGATTTTTCGAAATTCATCTCCTAAGGGGGTGAAATGGGGCTTACCCAAACCCCTGGAGCTATGGGGCTGAAATTTTGACAGTGCATCCTTTTAATGACTTGATTTTTCGATTTTTCGAAATTCATTCCCTAAGGGGGTAAATTGGGGTTAACCCACACCGCTGAAGCTGAAGGGCTTTAATTTTGACCGTGCATCCCTCTAACGACGTCGACATCCACTTAGGAGCGAATATCAAAGAAAAACCTTGAATTGATATCGGTGAAAAAATACTGCATAAATAAAATAAATAAATAATTATGAGTTGATAAAAAATGCTATGCAATAGCTTTACCGCGGCAGTTCTCTAGTGCCACAGCCCTTTTTTTTCTTTTATATATATATATATATATATATATATATATATATATATATATATATATATATATATATATATATATTTGCAAAGTACATGAGTGGCTTACCTGCGTTCTAGCAAGAAAAGATTTTATAACGATCACTCTCGTTACCTTTATATCCTTGGTTCCTTAAATAAACTCCACGCGGTCGTTTTCCTTTTTCTTTTCACTTATCCGTTTTGCCAACGGAATTTTAATAATTCCTAAATATTTTAATAATGCCACAAATTCAATAGTACCCTGTAAATTTTATATAATTTTAACTGCTGAAAAAAAATTTATTAACATTAACTTATCCGTTTTGCCAACGGAATACTCAATAGTTCAATTTTTTTTTCTTTTTTTTTTATAATGTTAAATTTCAATATCACACTTTAAGGCTTATGTTTAATTGCTGAAAAGAATTTAAAAAAAGTTGACTTAACCGATTTGCCCACGGAACGTTCGATACTTCTTTATGATACCGCAAAAAAAATTTTTCATCGTACACGTTAAGCTTTAAATACAAATATTCCTGGAGAAAAAAAAATTTCGTGTGAATTTTCCGTAGCCGTTTTGCTAATCGAATAATTCATAATTCACTTTCTTATATTTATCCCAAAATTTAATCATCTTATTCTCATTTCATACATATATTTGCCGAGAAAAAAATTTATTCGATTCAATTTTCTTAACCGTTTCGCCAACGGGAAATTCTATATCCCGTTTTTCTTCGAGAAGAAAAGTTCGGTTTTATGATTTTTGATGTTTCCTATTTATCAGCGCACAATTTTACCCTATTTCACTTCCTTTACACTTTTATGCCTAAGTCTAAATATTTTTTTTTTTTTTTTTGCGAATAAAAAAACAAAATTATACTATACTTCTCCTTTGTTACCTGATATGTACGCTTACGGTTTCCGTTTTCCTTTTGTCTCCTTATTACCCAGCTCCCGGGCTCCACGCGGCTTTAACCCCTTATATACATTTTCTTCCTAGAACACGGGGGGGGGGGGGCTCGAAATCCTGCCTTTTCCTTTTCCGGAAACCCTTTTTCCACACTTAACTTCAACAAAAAAAAACTTTTCTTCTTTCAATAATCAACATGTGATTTTTCTACGCTGATTTTGTTCACTTCAACTTCCAGTACTTCCTCACTCCGTTGTCCAAAACTTACTGTCCTCAGCCGTTCGGCCAACGTTCTCTTCCCCCCGTCTCCTGCCTTGCATTTTTCTCGTCGTGCTTGCGGGCAGCGTTGCCACTCTCCCACACTTGTCCCATTTCCCCTTGTTTCAACTACTAGAACTTTTTAACCCATTTTACTTGTTTTTTTAGTACATATTCATTTCCGATTTAATTCGCCGATTTAATTTAACCCATCACGCATACATGTAGACCCTACTTTTGTTTAATTGATTTTGTACATATGGTTGTTAAATGTGTTTGGGTAACAGCGCTGATCGCAGAGCTACGGGTATTTTGGCTGCGTTCATGCCCAAGTCCCTTTTAGCTAAGTTAGGCATATTAGCCACGGCATAAACAGCCATTCCTTACTGCTTTTGAGCTTTAGCAAAAATGCAACATAACTCATTATTAACAAAAGCTTTGCAAATGAATGCCGAAAACGAATATTATAAGTCGATATTGATATGGGATACAGGTATTGAAGCAAAAAAATGCTGGTTATTGTTTGTGAAAGAAGGGACTATCAGGAAATTTTATGGATATTGATCGCAATTTTAGGGCTGGGAAATGCCATGCCACGGACGGTGCTAATTTATCAGCGACATTACAACAGGGCTGAAGTAATTTGGGCATAATTGCATTTATGCCAGATGGAAGTTGCTTGTTTGGGTGGAAAAGACTGTTGGAACGACATCGGATGAATAAGTTAGTCGTTTTTCTTGG
Organism: Thereva unica; assembly: GCA_949987705.1. NCBI lineage: Eukaryota > Metazoa > Arthropoda > Insecta > Diptera > Therevidae > Thereva > Thereva unica. Next base: position 11,571 of record CATLJY010000411.1, on the reverse strand, counting down.
GTCTTCAGGTGAGTCGTGAAGACTGATAGATTATTTTTGAATTTGCCAGGACTGATTAGAAATTAGAGTGTCGCCCATTCGTAGTTTAAGATTTAGTAAAATGCGGCTTCGGGATTTCTTTTACTTTCATCTTATAGTGCTTCAGGGCGTCCGTTACATAGCTTTGCTAGGCACCTTGGCAATGACTCTTCTTTTTCGTTAGCGACTGCGCTAGTAGTAGCGTGGCCGCTACTTTCTCTTTTTTTCCTTCGGATAAAGGAATATATATTATTTGATTTGATTTAGTGTTGATTTCCTGTTTGCGAGTTGGTTTTGTTTGGTTTGTTAGCTTTGTTATTGACATCAGTGTTTCTGATATTTAGGTAATTTATTATTTATTATTACAAATGGAAAAACCCTTGAAATGGGGTGTAATTTGTGGGTTACCCTCTTGCAAAGCAAAGAAGAGAACAAATGCCGGGCTTAGGCTCTTTAAATTCCCTGCGAAAGACTGCTATACATAAGAAGTGGCTACACGCTTGCTCTTTGCAGGATGCTCCCTTAAAGAAAGTTTCATATGTTTGCTCAAAACATTTTGCTAGCAGTTCATTTCCAAAGAAAAAGGGATTCCTTCAAGGAATGAAAATAATAAAACTCCTGTTATTATCATCTCTGACGACAAGTCGACAGTAAGTTATTTAACCGATGACGGTAGTACTCTGACTTTAAACCTTGGAGTTCCGTCTAGGACTGAAAGTAACAAAACTCCATTTATTACCTTCTCTGAATAACAGAAAGACAGAAAGCTATTTAACCGATGACTGTAGTATTGCAGTTATGGTTTTATGAAAACTCAAATAAAATAACAAATCCTTATGTAACTCTCACAGATTTAGCTAAATCCCTCATTTGCTTCTGTTGAAATGGAATTGTCATGTTCATTTTGACTAAAATCGGCGAAATCGGTAAATTTCAGCCGCTCAAAATATAAAAATTCATCGTACACTCATCGTCTTATGGTACTTGTCAGACTTGACCAAAAAGAACAAATTTTGCGGCAATCCCGGGATAAACCACAATTTCCTGAAACTGTATCACGCGTAGAAAACAATTCATCGTCAAAAAGTGCTAATCCAAGGTTTAGAAACAACAACAAAAAAGAGAGAAAATTCCACAAATTAATATATTTCACCAGCAACCTACGGATACGATTAGATTAGCCAAGCAGGTATTAAAGCATACTAATTTTTATATAAAAAGATTTAGTGGTACAAAGCATGCTCTAGTTTTAAGTAGTATTGAAGATTTAAAAAAAAAATTAAAAGTATTTTAGAAAGGGCGAATACACAATTCTTCACTTACACGGCAAAAAGTGAAAAATTGCATTCCCGAAGAAACCAGTATTGCCCTAAATATGCAGAGTTCAAGCAACGTATTAAGGCGCGTAAAGAACAGTTAGAGGCCCAACAAACCCATAAGGGGCAAATATATAAAAACTTCGTTGTACCTGGAATGTCTTTCGCCCAAATGGCGACTGGAGCCCAGGCAACCAAACAGCAAGCCCCAAAAGCTGCGCCTGCAGCAAGTTCTGAGGACAGCGAGCTGAAAGCGGTGTTCTTATCCATTCAAGGGCAAATCGCCCAGCTCCAAACACAACTAAACGAGCAAAACTCCCGTTCAGAATTAGTATACTCGGCTTTCTTTACGACAGAAACCATTTCTGGATAAGCTTTTTAATGGCTTTATACAGGGAGGACACGATCAAGGTCATTGCGGCGAACGTCAATTCGTTGATAAGAAATGAAATACGGGCGAATTTACTGACTCTTTTGCAAAACCAAAATCCTGATGTGCTTCTTGCTAGTGAAACCAAACTAAGCGAGAAACACAAAGTGGATTACAAAGACTATGTGGTAATTAGGCGAGATAGACCTAACTCCACACATGGTGGGGGCCTACTAATATTAGTAAAGACCACCCTTAAACACAAGATCATGTATAGCAGCGACATCGCCAAGTTTCGGTTGCTAGAAGCCTCCTAATCCAAACTATTTATAGAGGAATTGAACTTGCTGTTTCCAACTCTCCACCTGGAGTTGAGCAAAATTTTTACGTATTGGCCGGAGATTTAAACGCACGCCATGCGGCATGGGGAAATCAAACGGCTAACATCAGGGGCAACCAACTGAACGCCAGGCTCGTTCAGAATAGCATACAGCGAAAAGTAAATCTTTACGCTACGGACATGCCATCATACCCAATTGGCGGTTCTTTTTTGGATATATGCTTGTTAGACTCTCGGATGGCCGTACTAGGGGTAAACACAAACGTGACAAACTGTCTAACGACAGTGCCGTACGACAGCGACCACCAAGGACTGGAAATAACAGTTAAAGTCCCTGACGACTCCATGGAACTCCTCGAATATTGCGAAGTGCATCCTTTTACCTAAAGAAGATGCACTGGCCAAAGTTCGAGAAGGCTATGGAAAGGGCAATACAGAATAACGGACTATTACCTCCCACAACTATGAACATGACCAACAATGAGATTGATGCATATCTGAAATATATGGACAATCTTATTGTACAGACTATGGACAAAACCATACTACGGACAAAGAAAAAGAACAGTACAGACTGTTACAAGAACGCTACAATCGACGCACTACAAAAACATAAAAGTAGAATATTAGGTTAGGTAGGATCCAAGAATAGTCAATCGTCATTAAAACCATTAGATGAGCCTTAGGAATCCTTTTTTTTTTTTTTTTATTATCTTGTAATTACATTTAATAGTACATGGACGTTTCGACATTCATTATAATTTATGCCATCATCAGCTAAAACTATATACATTTTATTATTATTTAATCAAAAATATGAAGCTAAGAATACTAGATGCTTACCAAAATAAACACATTGTAAATTAAACACATTAAAATATAATAAATATTCTTATAGAAAACTTTATATCACGCACTTTATAATAGGGTTTGTTAGAGCAAATATTTTTTCTTTTTTTTCTTTTTTATTGTTCTAAATTTTTTCATTTTATTCATTGTTAAAAATTACGGAGTTACACCTTAACAATGACTCAAGATAAATTGGCGTGTCGATGAAAAGCAGCAAGTACAGCACTGCACTAAATACCAAACTTTAGGAATGAAAAACCGGTTATTATTTGAAGTAAAAAGGTGGACAATCGGAGTATGATAAAATCACATTAAGAACATTATAAAAAATTTGTAATAAAATTATTAATATGTTTTAAATTATTTTTGTAATCAGTGTGGTTGTTTATTGTTGATATAGAATTTTTATTAATATAGAAGGTTTCCTTAATCAGTCTATTATTATATAAGTTATCAGAATCTAAGATCGTTGTTTCATTGAATTTAAATTTGTGACCAGTGTCTAGAGTATGTTTAGTTAATGAACTATGATGTGGGTTTAAATTTTTGCAATGATATTCGTGTTGATATAATCTCTTTTTTAAGGGTTGTGATGTTTCTCCTATATATGTTTTTTCACAGACTCCACATTTTATTGATAAATAACATTTTTGGTTTCCATGGGGGGAATTTTATCTTTGAGTTTGGTGTATAGCATTGACGTGGAGGTGGTTGAGACATTAGTGATCTTAATATTACTATTTCTGAGTATTTTGCCTACAACATAATTAGAGTTAATATCGAAAGGGATTTTAGTGAAAATGAAATCTGGAGTTGGATTGTTATCAGAATTTGAATATTGCCTATTGTCATATTTAAGTTTATGTAATCTTTTGTAAATATTTTTTTAATGAAAGGACGAGGATAACAGTTTTTGATTAATTTGCTGTAAATCAAGTCAAAATTTTTTGGGTGGAATGATTGATCAGATAATAGAAATGCTCGGTCGACTAAAGAATTAATTACGCTAATTTTATAAGTAGAGTTAGTGAATGAGTGGTAATTTAAGCAACGGCCACTAGCTATTGGTTTCTGATACCAATCAGTTATGATTAAGTTATTGGATTTAATTAGAGATACATCTAAGAAGTTGAGTTTATTGTCCTTCTCCAATTCTAGGATAAATTTTATTCGTGGATGGAAACAATTGAATTTATCAAAAATCAATGCAATAGTGTCATACGGAGCTATTATTATGCAATCATCGACATATCTTTTATAATATAGAATATTAAAGTTAGGATCAGCAATGACTAGTTTTTCAAGTTTTTGTAGGATGATATCTGCGAGAGAACTGGAGATGCTGGATCCCATGGGGGAACCATCAATTTGTTTATAATAGATGTTATTATGGCTGAACACTGAGTTTTTGAAACAAAGTTTGATTCCATTTATAAATTGATCGAAATTAAGATCCGTGAACTCATCTATCTCATCCCACCTATCACGTATACATTCGATGACAAGTTCTTGGGGAATACTGGGGTATAATGCAATAACGTCGAAACTTGCAAGACAATAACAGTCTGGAACATGAAGGTAGGAAACGTCATTAACTAAATCAAAAGAGTTTTTGATATTAAATTGGTGTTTAGAAGTGACTTGGATTATAACATTGTTAAGATATTTCGACAGTTTATAGATTGGGGTGTCAATTGTGGAAGTAATCTGACGTAAAGGAACATTTAATTTGTGTATTTTGGGGTTCATGTACATTCTCCCTATTTTTGGATTATGTACAATTAATTCAGGTTTGTTAATGAGTTTGAGGTATTTTTTAATTTCTGAGTCTAATGAATTAATGGGGTTACGATGTAGTTTAACATATGTGAGATCCTTAACAATGACAACAATAATATTAAGATCACTAATGTCTCAACCACCTCCACGTCAATGCTATACACCAAACTCAAAGATAAAATTCCCCCCATGGAAACCAAAAATGTTATTTATCAAGTAAAATGTGGAGTCTGTGAAAAAACATATATAGGAGAAACATCACAACCCTTAAAAAAGAGATTATATCAACACGAATATCATTGCAAAAATTTAAACCCACATCATAGTTCATTAACTAAACATACTCTAGACACTGGTCACAAATTTAAATTCAATGAAACAACGATCTTAGATTCTGATAACTTATATAATAATAGACTGATTAAGGAAACCTTCTATATTAATAAAAATTCTATATCAACAATAAACAACCACACTGATTACAAAAATAATTTAAAACATATTAATAATTTTATTACAAATTTTTTATAATGTTCTTAATGTGATTTTATCATACTCCGATTGTCCACCTTTTTACTTCAAATAATAACCGGTTTTTCATTCCTAAAGTTTGGTATTTAGTGCAGTGCTGTACTTGCTGCTTTTCATCGACACGCCAATTTATCTTGAGTCATTGTTAAGGTGTAACTCCGTAATTTTTAACAATGAATAAAATGAAAAAATTTAGAACAATAAAAAAGAACAAAAAAGAAAAAATATTTGCTCTAACAAACCCTATTGTTGAAAAACGCTAGTCATTAGCCGCTGTTCAACTAACTGTGCTAAATACAATCACTTGCTGCTGCATTCTAAATTGCAGAACAAACCACCTACATAACTTTCCTTCTTTCTTCTTCCCTCTTTACATTCCTGATTCCTTCTGTCATAGCCTTAGTTAGCCCTTCCCCGCTTCACCAAAGCGCATGTCATCGATTGGTTGATGAGATTCAACTCGTTTCAGGAGGCATAACACTCCAGCGAGTTGTTTTCTCGATGCCCCGATGACAAAGTCGCCAGTAATGGTTGGGAGTAGGTGGACTGCAAAATATCGCTGGTAGGTTGTGACAGTTCCTTTCTTCCCCGACTAGAGCTGCTGTTCGACATTGCACTCTATATGAAGAAAATAGATTGTCGACACAGTATAAAGGGCGTTTCCTGTGACTCTAGTCTTTCACATAAAAAAAAAAAAAAAAAGTTGCACTTGAACCTCCGTACGACCATGACCGCGAATTACATCCTGTTGAATCGATCGTGAATTTGGGACAGTTGAATTTATTATTGTATTGCATTGCGATCGATTAATAATTAATTAAGTGCTAGAAAATAAATGGATTAGATCGAAGTCTTTGTTTCTTTTCAAATCGTTCTCCCACAGCATTTTGCATATTGGTGCCGAAACCCGGGATCTTTAATAACGGTGGTGTACGACTAATCCATTCAAGGTTACAGTGTGAAGAAAAAGGAGAAGAATTTATATTATTGTGAAATCGTAACGAGTAATTTAAAAATAATATGGAAAGTGTAAATCGCGGGGTGATTCGTGGGCAAATTACAAAGTTGGTGAAAAATGCCCTGGAATATTTAGGTTCGTCTGAGTCTCAGGTCAACTCGGCAAACGTGGAAAACTGTGACGTTATCGCGGAGGAATTATCGGCTTTCTTTTCGCGTCTTGCGGTAAGCGCTGAAAATTTGCGGAAAGCTAACGAGTCGCTTCGCACAACGGTTAAATCCGAGGATTTTGAAAAGGAGTGCGAAATGGTTGCAGAATATGAAGATAAAATCGCTAATAGTACCTCACGTTTGCAATCGAGATTGTTGCGGGTCAATGGTGTTAGAGACAAAACAAATAATTTTATGTCCGGTGAAAAGGGTAAAACACATGCTGCGAAACTGCCAAAGTTAGATTTGAAACGGTTTTCGGATGACTTTAAAGATTGGCTTCCCTTCTGGGAGCAATTCAAAACGCTGATTCACGAAAATAACAGTTTAACGGCATCCGAAAAATTTAATTATTTGCAGTCGGCATTGTGTGGAAAAGCAGCCGCTTCTGTTTCCGGATATCCCGCTACACAGTCATGTTATGATGCGGCAATAGCATCACTACAAGAGGAGTTTGGGGATGTAGGAAAATTAGTGGACAAGCAATTGCAAAATCTAATGGCGTTGCAGCCCGTACACTCACGTCACGATATCGGCGGACTCAGGCAGCTATACAACACAGTCGTGACTCATACACGAACATTGACGGCTCTTGGTGTGTCATCCAGCAAATATTATGTGATGTTAAAAGCGATATTGCTTAAGTGCCTCCCCAACGAAATGCGCATTGAATATTATAAAATTTGTAGTGAGACTGAGAAATCGTCGAATGACAATGTGGATAATGTCGGCGACGCGGATTCAGTTTGCTCAGCTGCAACTTCGAGTTATTTGTCATTTGACATGGACCAAAGTGTAAAAGATTTACTTAAATATATCAAAAGAGAAGTGGAATCGGTAGAAAGAGCTGGTGTAACGAAGACTGCAAAGGACTCAAACGCTAAAATGATAAAAACGGCTGCAGGACTTTTGCTTCCTTCCAGCAATAAGCGGGTCTGTTTTTTTGTAATTCCGAGGATCATTATGCGGATCGTTGCAATGATAGTCGCAGTGTAGCTGAGAGAAAAGAACTGTTAAAAGGTGCCGGACGTTGTTTCAAGTGCACTAGAAAGGGACACAGTTCTAAACAGTGCATGGTTAGGAGTTTACGGTGCGTGCGGTGCCATAGACGTCATGCTTCATCTTTGTGTGATCCGGATTTTTTGGCTCAGAGTAGACATAAGTCTGCGACCAAGGCTGCCCTAACTACTAACCTTTGTTCATCAAATTTATATTTTTCAAATGTTTATTTGCAGACAGCTACCGTTTACGCTTCAAGGCCGTCAGAGGTATTAGACCGTTCGACACTGATTAGGATCGTATTAGATGGGGGAAGCCAACGCAGCTATATAAGGCAAAATGTAGCAACAAAGTTAAATCTTCCTGCTTTTGACACAATAAAAATGAGGATTTTGCCCTTTGGATCTTCTCAGACTACAGGTGCACGAACGTTTAAGCGCGTTAAAGTTACCCTGAGGAGTACTCTTGATGATGCATCAGTGACAATAATTGCAGTGGTGGTACCCGAAATATGCCTTGACACCCTTCCAGTTCCTGATGTAAGTAAACAATGTATCGCTCGATTCTCGCACGTACTCGCAGATTCAAACAGGTATAAGATGTCCGAAGACGGGCTTTCATTACTTATTGGTGCTGATTACTTTTGGAAAATTGTTTCAGGAGAATTTGAAAGAATTGATGACAGGTTGGTAGCAATAAGAACGTGTTTTGGTTGGACGATACAAGGTCCTGAAACGGAGAAAGCATTGGAGGATGAAGTTAGCTCCATGGTCATGTTTGTCTCGCAAGAAGACACTTTGAATGAAGAAATGCAACGTATGTGGAGCTTAGAGGAGATCGGAATCAAAAGTGGCGAGGATTCCAAAGATTTGGTAGACTGTAACCAGCACATGAAAAAGGTAGGGAATAGATATGAAGCTTCGCTTTTATGGAAGGTAAGACTTTGCTGCGGAGTAATAACCGAGAGGAAAGCCTTCGGCGTTTAAAGTCCCTTGTAAGAAAATTGGCACGCGGACCGGATAAATTAGTGGAGTATGATACAGCTATGCGTGAAATGATTGCTGGATTTGCAGAAATAGCGCCTGAGGATCTTAAAATAGCAAACAAAGCATACTATATGCCGCATCGCCCCGTATACAGGTATGACAAAACGACTACAAAGGTTCGTATCGTATTCGATGCTTCATCACGCGAAAGGGGTCAGCATTCTCTCAACGATTGCCTAAGCGCTGGACCAAATCTTCTGCCTAACATTTTACAAATCTTACTTCGATTTCGTTCAGGAAAAGTTGCAATGACTTCAGACATCGAAAAGGCATTTTTGCAAATTGAGCTGGCGACTGAAGATAGAGATTATCATCGTTTTACTTGGTTCAAGAATCCACTTAAAGAAGGGGATGGCGCTAGTTTATCGTCTTATCAGGATTATCGGATGAAACGTCTGACCTTTGGTGTTAAGTGCAGCCCCTACCTTCTGCAAGCTGCTATACAGAAGCTTTTACAGGATTGCGATGAAAGATTTTCTGACACTCGCGCAAGACTAGAAAAATCATTTTACATATATGGATGATTTAGTTTTTAGCGTCAATCACCATGAAGAAGCCAGGCGAGTTTATACGGAATCATGTCTGTTACTGGAGGGAGCGTCTATGAATATGAGAAAGTGGAATACCAATGATTCAATATTGCGATCAAATTTGTTCAGGCATTGTGATCTACCTGCAAAGCAGAAAGTACTTGGAATTGTTTGGTACACGGTGACAGATGAATTAGCCTTAGACTTGGTGCAATGTCGGGAGCTGATGGCAACTATTTTTAGCAACGTCACTAAACGTCGACTCCTGCAGTTGATAGCGAGAATGTACGACCCGCTCGGAATTGACTCCCTTTGTGATAAAGCTGAAGGTGCTTTTCCAGACCTTATGGAAAATAAAGTTACCATGGGATTCCGATTTACCTTTGAAATTAGTAGGAGTTTGGAGAGAATGTTGTGCTGATTTTAACAGTCTCATGTCGATGGCCGTTCCAAGATGTATAATTGTATCATCACAACCAATAGTTCAATTACATATCTTTGCAGATGCCAGTCCGGTTGCTTATGGAGCTGTTGCGTATATTAGAAGTGAATATAATGGCTCGGTAGATTTGCGGTTTCTATGTTCTAAAGGCAGAGTCGCTCCATTGAAGGAAGAAGGCAAGGATCCACTCTCATTGCCAAAACTCGAGTTAACCGCAGCTTTAGTAGCTACACGATTACGTAAATATGCAACTGATGTCTTTTTTTTTTTTTTTTTTTATGTGAAAGACTAGAGTCACAGGAAAGGCCCTTTATACTGTCGACAATCTATTTTATTCGTATAGAGTGCAATGTCGAACAGCAGCTCTAGTCGGGGAAGAAAGGAACTGCCACAACCTACCCGCGATATTTTTTAGTCTACCTACTTCCAACCATTACTATTGCGACTTTGACATCGGGGCATCGAGAAACAACTCGCTGGAGTGTTATGCCTCCTGAAACGAGTTGAATCTTATCAACCAACCGATGACATGCGCTTTGGTGGAGCGGGGAAGGGCTAAAGAAGGCTATGACAGAAGGAATCAGGAATGTAAAGAGGGAAGAAGAAAGAAGGAAAGTTATGTAGGTGGAAAAGTGGAAAAGGCGAAGGACCGTGGGGCTGGCCGGGAATCGAACCCGGGACCTCTCGGATAGTAGCCAGTCGCCTTACCCCCTAGGCTACCGAGGCCCCCGGTCTTGGATATTGAATGGAATCGGATATACTTATGGACCGACTCAAAGATTGTGCTTCATTGGATCATTAATACGGAGGGACGATGGAAGCCATATGTGTGTAGGAGAGTTGCCGAGATCAGGGAAAATTCCGTCAGTGAGGAGTGGAGACATTGTCCTGGACAGCATAATCCTGCTGACTTATTAACAAGAGGAATATCTGCTAAGTCTATGGCAAGAGCGGATGTGTGGCTAAAGGGACCCGCTTGGTTGCTGGAAGAATACGAAAATTGGCCTCAATCAACGGTTGATGAGTACAGCTGTAACCAGACATCTTTGTTTGCAATTGGTACGGAGAAGACAGATGATAGTATCCCCGAAGCTTTAATAGAAATTGAAAAGTTTAGCTCTCTTATGCGCCTACTTAGGGTGACTTCATATGTTAGGCGGTTTGTTGATCGTACTCATCTAAAATTGACCTTCGCTAGCAAAGTTATTTCAGCTCAGGAATTAGAAGGCTCTCTTTCGTGGTGGATACGATTAACACAGAGGAAGTATTTTCAACCTGAAATCAAAGCTATTAGGACGGGAAATTCTTTACCTCCGCATTCACCGATTTCTGGTTTGAATCCGATCCTAGATAACGAAGGTTTCCTGCGTGTGGGCAGCCGACTTTTGCGTCTTTATGGAAGTAACATCACGAGTTCTCCGTTAATCATGTCCAGATCGAGTTATTTAGCGAAACTTATTGTGTTAGATTTTCACTCTCGTACACTTCACGGAGGAGTAAATATGGTATTAAGTCGCATACGAGAAAAATTTTGGATTCCCCGCGGTCGCCAGTTGATTAAGGAAATTGTAAGGAAATGCGTAGTGTGCCAACGATTATTGAGGAAACCTGCCAATCAGCCATTTGCACCTTTGCCTAGAAGTAGGATGATATCCTCTAGACCATTTCAAACCACGGGTATAGATTTCGCAGGTCCGCTGTTTGTTAAAGAGAATGAGAAGAGTCCTGGAACGAGAAAAGTTTACATAATGCTTCTTACCTGTGATACCGTACGCGCGATACATCTAGAACTGGTAGCTGATCTAACTACCGAAAGCTGCTTACGAGGTTTGAGAAGATTTATTGCCCGAAGGGGTGTTCCAGACAAAGTGATCTCAGACAATGCGCGAACCTTCAAACGAGCATCAAAAGAATTCAGCCAACTAGGAAAAATCATCTTCAACGAGGAAGTGCAAGAATTTATTGCGAAAAATAGCATAAAATGGGAATTTATTGTGGAGCGCGCCCCATGGTGGGGTGGATTCTGGGAGCGGATGGTGCGCAGCATCAAGATTATACTACGTTCGACGATAGGACGAGCCATTTTAACGATGGATGAGATGCAAACGTTATTGTCCGAAGCTGAAGCGATTATTAATGATCGCCCGCTCACTTATATCTCTGACGATCCCTTGGATCTTAATC
>CATLJY010000410.1:0-23044 GCA_949987705.1 Thereva unica | reverse complement strand
TTTTTTCGAAAAAATTTGACATAAACATGTACTCACTATTAATTTGCGATGCCAGCACCATACAGAATCCCTTCCGTAATCTCATGTTCTTCTTCTGCTTTTGCTTTTTTACGGCAGTTCTGGCCTCTTTTGAATCACTTGTGGATTGGCGGTCAGCCTTAAAAATCCGTCTCGCGTTACGATCTCGGGCGATTTGTTCTGCTTGTGGGCCGATGGTGATGCCCATTATTTCCATTATTTTCAATATAGCTGTGAAACCTTCATTGAATGTACAAGCAGCACAATATGTAGCCACATCGATGATTTTTTTGCCGGAAAACTGATGTTTTGGAGCAAGTTGCCATACACAAGAATTAAAACTTTCATTATTGTTTTGAGTGTGACATCCAAGACATCTTTCTAATAAATTATCAGCAGTCAAGTCCTCATAAATCGGCTTTAATATTTCTTGTGCGTCATCATCTAGCGCTGGTGGATGCTCAAATGTATTTAAATTACCTTCAGCTTCACTTTTCCGCCATTTACACTAAGAATCGAAGCCTATCGGACAGTATAAGTGTTGCGGATTTTTATCCGTCGAGACTTTATGATAAAATCCCGCCCATATTTCTTTTTTCATATCTTCAACTGAATCCGGATGGCGACGAACTGCTAAACCGTAATAGGTAGACAGCTCTCGCAATAATTTATTTGTCAATTTATTGGTCTTCGCGTTATCTTTTTTAGCAATTTTTCTTTTTTTATCAGTTTTTTCTTCTTTTTCCAATAATTGCTTTTTGGCTTTTTGTAGTTGCGCATATTTTTTTTTCGCTTCAGTACCACGTTTATATAAACGTTTTTGGACATGCAAAACACATTCACTTTTACGAATAACACAATCGTCACCGTAAGGATTTACATCTAACAAAGATTTAAAAGTTTTTGTATCCCCGTCACCAATATAATTTACATATTTGACTCCGTACAACTCTTCAGACCTCCTGAACATTTCTATAACTCCATCCACTTCCATTTTACCGGCACTACCCTCATGATTAGCATCACAGTGCTCTTGGTGATCATCATACCATGCTGCATATTCCACAGTATCTTTCTGTCCTGTCCAACTTGAGCAACCTTGGCATATGCGGCTTTTGACAATAACGTCCACAATTTTGTTTGTGTGCTTCCCAATTATTGAAACAACACCCAAAAGAGATGAAAAACCACGTTTTGCCCAAGATCCATCACCTGACACCGACAGTTCATTAGCAAGATGTCCGTCTTCTTCATTCATTTCTCTTTCTTCTCTCACTGCTTTTTTGAAAACGATGTTGGCGACAGCCTCTGCTGCGACTTTTATATTATCTATGATGCTGTAATAAGTACTATTACAGATACCCTGCCCGAGATCCATCAATCCGCAAAAGTTGTTAATGCCTAGAAAGCCCACACCAAGCATTCTCATCGCGAAAACAAGCCGGCGATTTATTTCAAATGCTTTATCCACAAACGGAGAAGATAGAATGAAAGTTTCTTTGCATTCACACATCACTGCAAGTTTAAATCCTAACCCACGTTGTCCATTTTTACTAAATTTCACTTCACCATTACAGTTTTTACATTTTAATAGTTCTTGTAATGTACAAAATACTGTGGTAAACTGAAGAATACAATAATTAAAACTGGGATCTACATTTATTTCTAATTCCTCAGCATTTTGTATTTTTTTGCGGACGTACTTGTGTATTCCGTTGTATTTTCCATGGTATACTGATTACCTTGGAACGACCTTTTCCTAGATTTCGCGCAAGGTCTCCTCACACTAGAATTACTTTGCTTTCTATCCATTTTTAATCAGATATATAAATATATTTTCAAAAAAATATAACTTTCAGCACGAAGAAATTTCTCGATGTTAGTTTGTTCGCACGAGAAGTTATACTGATCAACTCAATTTTGAAGAATATAAACTTACGTTACCTCGCGCCGCTGCCTGCTAAAGGGGTTGTAAATGCTGAAATATTGTCAACATCATTATAAAAATTTTACAGCATATTTTCCAAAGTCTATACTTTCAAATAGTTAAAAAAAAAGGTTTTTTTTGAAAATTCTAGACCACCGGGTCCCCTTAAATTAAAACTTTCAGTCGTTTAATATTTCAGTTTCTCACGATATTTTGCTCATCCTTAAATTAAAACTTTCAGTCATTTCAATTTCTCACGATATTTTGCCTATTTTGCTATTCTCACAAAAATTGTAATCTAATGCTCTTGTTTAACGATAAAATTTCATGTCTGGATTATTTCCGTTCTCAACTGAAAGGTAAATTTTATAAAATAAAGAAGTCAGTCTCGTACGGAGATTTAAACTGTAAACTTGTAATAAAATAAATGCTGGAACTATAAAATTTTTATTTACTAAATTGTGGTTGATCAAAGTTTATTATTCGCGTAGATTTTGACGTTCTCAGATAATTGGCACCCTGAACTTGCCCCATGGCGAACATGGCTTGAGACGAAGATTGCCAACATTTTAAGACGATACTGCTGATTTGATCCTAAAAAGGACAGTTGCTGCTTCCCGTTTTCGTGTTTCGTCGTTTCCGGTCGCTTGTTTATAAACGATGTTAGATATTTCACTTGTAAGTATTACAATCTTTGTGGCATTACTGAGTTGAGTCGATTTAGTTGAGTTGATATTTTCGAAATCGTCATAGCTCATCACAATTTCCTCGTCTATTACGAACTTTCAAACAACATCCTGCAGCTCACTGTCATCATTCTCATTAATCTCAGAACATTTTCTATTGTATTGTATATCCTTTGTTGAGGAGAATAGTACTGAATTCTGAGTTTTCCGATTGCGCTCTCATCTTTTGCTTTAAATGACGTTTTCCAATATGTCCCTAAATGAGTGATCATTTCAGACATGCATCAATATCATCGGCCCACATATTTGTCCGGACAGCCGGCAACATTTGCAAGGAATCTATGCCAATAAAACAGTTACTCCCCAAAATAATTGGTTTTTACATTTAAGATGTATCGCGGTGTTCTGTTAACAGATACTTTATTTGCCATAGTACACTCATCGCATTCCCAGACAGTCATCATGCAGTCTTGTAAAACTTTAGATTTTTTCCACGCAGGTTTTTAGATTTGTTCTACGCAGGATTTTCCATATGATCTTCTTCGATCGGTATCTTAAGCATAAAATGAGCTGTTCTTCCTGATGTGAGTAAAGTTGCCAAAATCTCTGCTACTGTCCTGATCTCATATTGGCCAAATAGCCTACCTTTCGAAATGTTAAAAAGCGTGGGACTTTACCTATATTCTTATTTTATTATTATTGCAACTTTTAGCTAGCGCCCCATATATTATATACTGGCTTGAGCAAAGAAGGTTTCATTCAACATAATTTTTTACTTTTTAATTCATTTTAAACAAAAGCATATTTTTAAGTTTTTTAAACTATATTTTTAGTTTTCTACCTTTTAGTCTTTTATATGTCTTCGGTTATTTTGTGGTGACTGATATTTAAAATGAGGTCACCCAGCTCACTGTACTCTACTCATCATACACTTTTATTTGGTATCCATACCGGGAGCGTTGTAAAAAATTGTAGTCCGCCATTTTGTGTTGGCTGCCATTTTGAATTTGGAATTACGCCACCCAGCTAGTAGTATTCTACTTGTCATATCCTTTCATCTGTGTTGTAATCCGCCATCTGTGTTGGCCGCCATTTTGTTCCGGCCGCCATTTTGAATTTGGAATGACACCAAATAGGTAATTATAATATACTTATCATTCCCTATCATTTGATACCCATGTCGGCGGTCAGCGAGCACAATTGCGAAATTCAGCTGCCATCTTGAAACGGCCATCTTGATTTTTTTATAAAATAGAACTGTGCATGTGTGCAAAATTTGAAGCTGATCGGTTATATGGAAGTGGGTCAAAAACAATTTTCAAGATTTGTCTACATACAGAAATCCATACATACATACAGGTAGAGCTAAAATGTATAGTGCATATAAATAGCCTAAAACATGCCCGCCAAAATACTGAATCTTCCAGTGAAAGTCCCATTGCAATCGGATTAGCTGTTTCCGAGATTAGCCCGAACAAACAGACAGACAGACATACAGACACACAGACATACAGACAGACAAAAATTTTAAAAATGCGTGATTTCGTTTTAAAATCATGTAAATAACCATATAAAATTAAAAAAACGATTAATTCTTTACGCACAACGAACCGAGTTCAGTTTGAAGAAATGGTTCGAATGATGAAAACGCATCCGGATATATCTGTGAGAGGAAAGCAGTTGGTGTTTTTATTGTAAACTACACAGGCCCGAGGTAGGCACTGTACCACCCGCATCCTGGGGTTGTTCCTGCTGCTGTGAGCCAGCAGGAGTCTCCTTTTTTGAGTCAATCTCGTTGACTCTAATTCGGCCGAAGCCGTAGAATAGGGAGCGACCCCTCGTCAATGCTAAGGGCAAGAGTTTGACTATTCTGGTCTACCTTCCTACCCATCTCTTGCCAAGAGGTCACCTCAATTGGCTGGTTCTGAAATTCCAGCCTGCAGAGCACATGTTCCGGTTCCCTAACATCGTTAGGAGCCCAGAATGCGATCCGCTTGTATTTGGGAAGGTCCTTTTCCACGATTACGTTGAGGTTGACCCCTTCCCACACTTGCAGCCTGGTGGCAGCATTTGTCAGCTATTGGCTGATGGGTTCGTTGGCGCAGGTGACCTTAATGAGACCCCCTGCCGCCTTTACACCTAAAAACTGAGGCGGGCAATCGCCTTTACGACTTTTGTCCACTTCAGTCAGGATGGCATCGCAGATAGAGGAGGATTGCTCCTCCGTCTAAAAAGGCTATAAGGCAAACTATGGATGAATGACCTCTCACAAGAAAATAAGAGCTATCATTTGAAAATGGAGCAGCTTGGATTTGAAAAAATAAATTAAAACAGTAATGCTTAGAAATTAAGTTAAAAATCAGAATTACATGTAAGGAGTAATTTTAGGAATTATTAGTCATTACTCATGAAGGCTGATTAATTCTGTGACTAATAGCCACGAAGACTGTATTTTTTTGTGATATTTCTTACGAAGAAAACTGACTAATTTTTATAATGAATAAAACATTTTTATAAGTTAAAAACAATGAAATTTTTATACCACAAAAGACAAAACCGAAATAATTACATACTCTTAAGTTTTTGCACTTAAATATTTATTTTTCTAAGGATTCGCGAAAATATCGTGGAAAATTTAGCCACTAGAAATTGCAGTTTCAGTGCGGATCGATAATGCAGAATTCCGTCGGATTCTATAATGCAAATATTTTCAAATGCGGATCGGATGTTCTCCCGTCGCAGAAAATCCGGCGAGTTGTATAATCGGCATGATTATAAATGCGAAAGTAACTTTGTCTGTCTGTCTATCTATCTGTCTGTCTGTCTCTCTGTTACTCTTTCACGCCTTAACCGCTGAACCGATTTTGATGAAAGTTGTTACAGAGATAGATTAGGCCTTGGCGGAGGACATAGGCTACTTTTTGTCGCGAAAAAAGGTTTAAAGGGGTTGAAATAAAGGATGAAAGTTCGTATTGAGGTCCAAACAAATTAAAAATTTAAAAAAATTAAAACCTTAATTGACAGACAACGCACAGACTAAACCGCTGTGGAGTTATAGTCCTGGCGCTAGAGTAGAGAAACCTATAACTTTTGGTTTTGGCGTAATGTAACGGACTTTTTTGGTGGAATCGGTCAGAAATGAAATCCCCAACAATCTCCCAGGAAAATTTTTTGTGGTAGCCCAAAAACTGAAAAATTCACTAAAAATTCCCTGTTTTTTGACTTTTCTTGTTAATTATCTCTTAACGAAAACTTCTAGGCGAAAAATTTGTTGAGCATGTTTTGTGCGTTATTGGATTTGCTAAAACTTACCCTCTGGTGGATTTTTGAAATTTGAATTTTTGCATTGCAAAATAGCCGAAAACTGCGAAAAAAAGTACCTCACTTTAAAATTATCACAAGGAAAGAAGAGACCATTATTTTAGAATTTAATTTTGGAATTAGATAGTTTAAGGCATGCTTAACTTATATCCAAAACCCGATCACTGTCAGTCAAATAGTTTTTGCATAGTGCATTTGGCAATTAAGTGAATAAAAAGTTAAATTTGTTACTGCGCAAAAAAATCTCCCATCTTGTTCCTGATTTTTTTACGTATGCTCTGAGACTCTCTTTACAATATCCAATCTTTAAAATTCTTGTTTTTAATTTTTTGAAGTTATACTTCTTTAGGCGCATTTTGAAAAATATTGTGAGAGTGAATTTTGAGGAATTCGCAATGCAACGCGAGTTATGTTTCCAATCGTGAACTGTGCAACGCGAGTTCCGGACGTTGAAGGTCAAGGAGCCCATCTGCTTGACCTGTTTCTTACCTCTCATCCAATTCGATACTCCGTCGAAGTTAGCTCGCCCCTTGGTAACTCGGATCACAATCTAGTCAGCGCTAATTTCCCATATCCATCTTCTACCCCAACCAACACAGTTCCTAAAAAAACTGTCTGGCACTATGGGAAAGCCAACTGGTTGGGACTTATACGCTTTTTTCAAGCCACAGACTGGAATTTGTGTTTCCGCAGTGCCAGTGCGAACTATGCCGTTTCCTGTATTACTAAAATAATACGGGCAGGAATGTGTTTGTTCATTCCTCATTCTACCATATCTATAAAGCCTAGGCCAAATAGATGGTTCAATGGGGAATGTAGGAACGCAATTCAAGCTAAGGAAGCCGCTTATAGAGCGTACAAACATTCCCCCAACGAGTCACTTCGGCGTGAGTATATCAAGTCGAGAAACTCCTGTAATTCCATCATCAGGAAGGTCAAAGCATCATTTGACAACAAATTAAGAAGTAAGATCCTCAACACCCACGGCAGCAAAAACTTCTGGTCCTTGGTAACTTCCATCAAGAAGAATTTTACCTCTTCCTCAACCCCTCCATTCATTAATGGAAAGGAGGTGATAACAGAAAGCAAATCCAAGGCCGATTTACTGGCATCTCTGTTCGCTTCAAATTCTTCGTTGCCTCAAGCTGATACGTCAGCACCGGTCCTTGATCGCAACGCCTATTCAATGGACGGAATTTTCTTCAGGACACGAGAGGTGTATAAATGTCTCAAAGAGCTTGACGTCAATAAATCCACTGGCCCCGATAATATTCCCCCTATGGTACTCAAAAAGTGTGCCTCACCCTTGGCTAAACCTCTGCGCAAACTCTTTGCCTTGTCATTTTTCTCCGGAGTTTATCCCAACTCTTGGAAACTGGCTCATGTTCAGCCCATTCCCAAAAAAGGTGAAGCCAGCGACCCTTTAAACTACCGCCCAATAGCATTAACTTCTGTTCTCTCCAAAGTTATGGAGACAATAATCAATAAAAGGTTGATGAAATATCTAGAGTCTAACCAAATTATTCACGACAGGTAGTACGGCTTTAGACCAAAACGGTCTACTGGCGACTTTCTTGTGTGCCTGACCGAACACATCAACCAAAGCATCCATGGCTTCGGTGAGTCTGGTCTGGTTGCTCTAGATATCTCCAAGGCCTTCGACAGAGTATGGCATCCCGCTCTGCTGTCGAAACTCCAAGCTATTGGTATCGACTCAGTTCTAAGGAACTGGATTGAGAGCTTTCTTTCTGGCCGTTCAATCAAGGTAGTATTGGATGGCGTCGAATCCAACCCTCATTCCATTTCGGCCGGCGTTCCCCAAGGAGCGATTCTCTCACCTACTCTCTTTCTTATATTTATTAATGATCTGCTCTCAATCCCCTCCAATCCACTTCATAGTTTTGCCGATGACGGTACTTTGCGTTACTCATACCCCTCCGACAACACAGGACAAGCTAGTGCCAGACCTTGTCTCTTAGAACGTGAACTCATGTCCAACTCTCTTAACGCGGACATTAAACTCATTCTTGATTGGGGCCGCAAGAATCGTGTCGAGTTCAATGAAACCAAAACCAAGTACTGTCT
This sequence comes from Thereva unica, assembly GCA_949987705.1. Classification (NCBI taxonomy): domain Eukaryota; kingdom Metazoa; phylum Arthropoda; class Insecta; order Diptera; family Therevidae; genus Thereva; species Thereva unica. The sequence goes on along the minus strand of CATLJY010000410.1, from coordinate 15,007 downwards.
ATTCTCCACTAAAACCTGCACCAACCTTCCCTCCATTTCAGTTTGCGAGGATAATATAACTGCTGATCCATATCTTAACATCCTCGGCGTGACTCTATCCAACGATTTGCGATGGAATAATCACATACTCCAAGTCACCAAACAAGCGTACCAATGCCTCGGCTTCCTTAAGAGATGCAAGTTTCTCCTTCATCCAACTGCCTTGGCTACAATCTACAAGTCCTACATTCGGCCACGCCTTGAGTACAACTCGTATATCTGGGCGGGCGCCCCTAAAACCACCTTGGCTTGGCTAGACAAGGTGCAAAACGGCGCCATCAAACTCATTGGCGATAGCACCCTTTGCATTGATCCTTTAAGCCACCGTAGGAATGTAGCAGCGCTCAGCAAGTTTTACCGCTATATTCATAGCGACTGCTCCACTGAAATCAAAAACCTTCTGCCTACACGGCAATTTTTCTCCCGCAACACAAGACTAGCCAACTCGGCTCACCCCTTCACCCTTCAGCCCTCCCCTTCACGCACATTACGTTTTAGCAGTTCGTTTATAAATAGAACAACTCGATTGTGGAACTCTCTTCCGCAATCGGTGTTTCCGAGCTCATATAACATCTCAGAGTTCAGACGCAAGGTACATCGACATCTACTCATGCACCCTCCAGACCCCTAACCTATCCTATCTCATCTTTCCTTCAGATCAAGCTTACTACTATACATTGCACCATGACTTGTAAGACATGACGGACTAGTAGTACAAAGGGTGACTCCTAAGCTTCTTCTTGCTACAAAAAAAAATACTTTGGAAACTAAAAAAAAATAAATTTAAAATAAAACACACTACATTCAACTTTAAACTTTATAAATTTTATTTTATTAATTTTAAAAGCGCTCCATCTAACTGCACGATTTAATTGACAAAACTAGAGTGACAATTATTCTCAAGATTAAAACTGTCGCACAGGTAAAATTAAGAATCAAAATGCTGACTTAAGGTCTATGAGTTAAAATGGGACGTTAGTGTTAAATTACTTTACTTGATTCTAAAACTGTAAAGGAAATTGTCTAGACATATGGAATGTGCATTTGACCGGTGGGAAAATGTTTAAACAGAAAAAATAATAATTAAAATATCTTCACGTGTATTTTATATGATGTGATATTGTGGGAAATATGTAACTCGCGTAGAGTTTTCGAATTCGCTTTCTTATTTTTATTATTTTTTCATAATAATAAAAAGAAATATTTTAATTATGTTATTACACAACTTTTAGTGAAATTTTCCGCTCTTTCACGTGGCGCAATTAGTTTTTTGATTTTTTTGATTTGATATAACACAAAAACTAAATTTTCGAAATTGTGAAGTTAGCCTACAGTTTAGAGCAGTAAAGGTTTTTATCGTGTTCTACACCCAAAAAAGTACCTATGACACAATTTTCAACGATATCACATTTTGTGCTGGCTTTCAGTCTAAATTTGTCTCTGACAGCTGGGCTATTATTAAAAAACAATTATTCATCATACTCAAACTTGTTACTAGGCGCTAATACATATGCATCCGAAGCGATCTTTATAAAAAAACATAATGTAATGATACCTTCAATGTCAATAAGATCTGATTCTTCATTTATTCATTAAAATTAATATTTGGCTGCTGAATATTCATTTTCAATGACACTGAAAAATGAAATTGAACCTCTACTTTTCTAAATAAAGCATAATAGCTGTATGCGTGTGGCTAGATCCGACATATTTTGAGCAGACACATTTTAAGATTTTCGTACGTGTGGCGGGAGAGTGCACCCCTCTAGCGAAAAAGTTTTTAGATTTTCGTGCCAGTGGCGGGAGCGTGTATCCCTGTGGTGGGAGCCAAAGTCTAGTAATAACAAGTCTTTCATCTTCATACAAAATTTTCACCCGGTTGGTTGTGTGCGTGCATATATGAACATCACTGCTGAGCAAAACTCAACGCATACTTCGTGAAAAAGCCAGATTCTGTCTTTACGGTAAAGTATGCAGAACAGAACAGGAAAGAAAATTGAATCAGTTGTCAAAATTGAAGTCATCAAAACAAACGAGCAAATATTCACCAATACATCAACATTATCCCTATAGAAACTCATAAAATTTTCTGTTGTTTAGTTGTATGCTAGCGCTTATAAAAATATTGCATTCTCTCTCTGATAGCCTGACATCGTCATTTGAAGAACTTATGCATATAGCTGTTCGTCTTTCACTCATTAACCATATGAAGATGAAAGACTTGTTAATTTCTAGACTTTGGTGGGAGCGTGCGTACCTGTGGCGAGAGAGTACGTACTTTTGTGGCGTGCCTATTTGCTGTGTGTGCTAGCTGCGGGAGCGTGCGCGCTAGTAAGAAAACTTACCACTGAAATTATTTTTAATCGGGTAGAGAACTCTAAGAATTGTGTTTGTTATTAAATTTCGTTTTGTTTTTAATAAATAAGTTTTTGTGTGGATAATTAAAAAGTGTGTTCCTTAATTAATCCTACGAATCCGTTAAGCAGTAAATGTAGCAGTCGCTACGCATTATTTTTGTTTTTCTCTTGCTACGAGTTTTTTTTTTATTAATTATCTAATTCAAATATATGTATACTTACGACTTTGGAGCACAATGTGCGTTACGTCATCGTTTTGGATTTTCACTACTACTTTGAAAATACACTTTAGGGAAATCACAATCACGTACGCAGACACTATATAAGTATTGAATGTTTGAAAAACATAGCCACACGAATTTTGAAATGTAAAATAAAAAATAAAAAAATGTATTAGTATTAGTTAGTAGTCTAGAAGTATAAAGAACATCCAGTTGTATTTAACTGTTTTAAAAATAACGTTGGATTTAAAATAAATCAAATAAAAATATAGTCAATGTCAATTAATTTAAAATATTTTAAAATAGTTTAATTATTATTTATTTTAAACTATTTTGATGTGACTTGGTTTTTTTTTTATGTGAAAAAGTAGAGTCACAGGAAACGCCCTTTATACTGTGTCGGCTATCTAATCTATTGAGTGCAATGTCGAACAGCAGCTCTAGTCGGGGAAGAAAGGAAATGTCACAACCTACCAGCGATATTTTGCAGTCCACCTACTCCCAACCATTACTGTCGCGACTTTGTCATCGGTGCATCGAGAAACAACTCGCTGGAATGTTATGCCTCCTGAAACGAGTTGAATCTCATCAACCAACCGATGACATGCGCTTGGTGGAGCGGGGAAGGACTAGAGAAGGCTATGACAGGAGGAGTCAGGAATGTAAAGAGGGGTGAAGAAAGAAGGACAGTTATATGGGTGGGGAAGTGGAAAAGGCGAAGGACCGTGGGGTTGGCAGAGATTCGAACCCGGGACCTCTGGGATAGTAGCCAGGCGCCTTACTCCTTAGGCTACCGAGGCCCCCCTTGGTTTTTAATATCAAATATAAAAGATCTAAACCTCAAGGCCCCACATCAGTAAAAACTTAAAATTATGAAGTAAGGTTTTAAACGAAACCTTTGAATTTATATTCTGAAATAGTTCTGAATAATTAAAATTCCTAGTTATGAAATCAATACACAAAAACTTGAATTTTTGTTCAAAAAACAAAACCATATTTCATTTTTCTCAAAATGCAAAAAAACCCCTTACATCTCTCTTCCTCACTCATTAATTTCTTCATACAGAAATCATCATAGTTTCAGCCCATCCGCCCCTTCCAAAATAAAGCAGAAAGAATACGCATACAGGAATCTATTTTCAGATACGAAACTTTTGGCTTTTCCTCTAACATGAGTAAAGGCCGGTCAAATTATGCACTTTTAAAGAAATAATATTATTAAATTAAAGTTGAAACCTCATTCCCATTGATTTTAGAGGTTTACAGACGAAACTCGCAGCCCTCCAATTTAAATACGTACAACTATCATCACCCAGCGAACTAACTGGACAAATGTTTATCCATATCTTTGTTTGGTATAGCGCTGCAATAACCACCTTAGCCTGGTTAGATAAGGTCCAAAAAGGGCCCTTAAATTAATTAAAGACAATACCGCTTGCTCCACCATCGACCCCTTGAGTCACCGTAGAAATGTAGCAGCACTGACAAAATTTTATCACAAGAATTCAAACGCAGGTCTCATCACCACCTTCAGGTCTCAATACCACCCCGTACCTTTATATCCCTTAACCTATTCCCCCACTCCTCCCTCGAACTAGCTTCCTGCTCGACATTACACCATGACGTGACAAATGACATGACTGACTGATAGTACAAAGGGTGACTCCTGAGCTTAGCACTGCCACATAAAAAAAACTCTGTAATCAATGGTATTCATAGATCTATGCTATTAGACCGGGAGGCAGCGTTGCATTTTGGGGGCTCATTTCTTACCACTTGATTTTTTTTGCAATTGATAGTTTAGATAAGACTAATAACAGAAACAACCGTCAGACGCCAGTATCGTGGTGGGGGTGTGGTCGTGGGAAAATGTGAAAGTGGTAAAAAAAAAATTCGTCGGCTTATTTCTTACCACTTGAGCATTTGCACAGTTATTGTTTAAGTGATAATAAAAATTATAAAAAAAGTCAGCTGCGTACCTAGTGGGGGATTATACGTCAGTCGCTTGTATAAACCTGTCAAAAAAACACATTTTCTAAAATCATTTCAAATTCAATGAAACTTATACATAAAATTTCTTATATAATTAGAAGAAGAAAAAGCACAATCACCTGTATGCACAATGGGGGTAACACCGTCAGCTGACAGATAATAAGTGCTGATTGGGTTTTTAACGTTAGCACTTTATAATGTATTCAAAAAAGAAACTGACTATCTTCACAACGTTATGCCGGCAGCTATCGACAATTTTTTTTGAATATAATCTGTAAACACATTATTTCAAAAGATTTCTTGCGGCTGGAAAACAGCTTGGCTACAATATGATGGATTTAATCCATTTTGTTGTATTGTGAGCATTGTTTTACTAAAAAAATGACCTAGCTGACTATCTTTCCCCTGTTATGTTCCCAGCTGACGGCCAGTTTTTGTTAATATAATCTGTAGACTCATTATTGCAAAAGGTTTCATGCGTCTAGAAAACAGCTTGGCTAAGATATGATGGATTAAATCCATTTTTTTGTATTGTGAGCATGGTTTTACTAAGAAAATGACCTAGCTGACTATCTTTCTCCCGTTATGTTCACAGCTGACGGCCAGTTCATTTTTTTAGTAAAACCATGCTCACAATACAACAAAATGGATTTAATCCATCATATTGGAGCCAAGCTGTTTTCCAGCCGCAAGAAATCTTTTTTATTTATTTATTTATTTACTTAATACTGAAAATTACAATATGATTGTACATACAATAATTACTAATCATAATAAAGTGAACCTGCAATTTCAATCTACATAAGCTACATTCTTCAGATCTACAACATTAAACGTAAAAACAAAAATATGGAAAAGTAAAAATACAAGAAAAACAAATCGAATTTAATAAATTGAATCAAACTTTAACTACTAATAATTAAGTTCTAGAATTAATTTCCGAAAGGAATCACGAGGTATAGTGAAATCTACATGAGAACAAGCAATATTAAATAGCTTTGTTGAAACAGAAATAGGCTCGTGTGAACCATAAACTGTACGATGTGAAGGCATTTTTAAAATATCCCTAGTGCGAATACTTCTTTCAGGGGCGTATAAATAATAAAAAGAAAGCAAATCCGGAGAGTTGATGTGGCTCATCAATACATCCCGAGCTAGCATTACCGCTGCGATGTTTCTCCTGTGCGACAAAAATTTCAAGCCCAGCAATTTGCATCTGACGTCGTATCTGGGTAAATTGCACTCCGATCTCAATTTACGGAGCGCATATCTAGTAAAGGATTTTTGCACCGACTCAATCCTCTTGATGTGAACTTCATACTGCGGCGCCCAAATAACTGAGGCATATTCGAGGTGAGATCTTACCAATGACACGTACAAGCTCTTAATAGTGTAAGGATCGTAAAACTCCTTGGAGTGCTTCATAACAAAGTCGAGCATCCTAAAGGCTTTCGAGATAATAAAATCAATGTGGGAGTTGAAAGTTAATTTCGAATCGAACACAACACCAAGGTCGTTCAGTTCAGTAATTCGAGCTAGGCTTAGGCTATTCAGTGAATAAGGGAACGTAACGGAGTTATGACCACGGCTAAAAGTAAAGCATTTACTTTTATTAATACTCAGCACAAGGTGGTTGGATCTGCACCAATTGGATAGGGAGTTCAAATCTTGTTGGATACATGAACAGTCTCCAGCATTAACAACCTCACGAAATAGCTTCAAATCATCCGCATACAGTAAGCATTTCGAAAAGGAGATGCTGTTAACAATGTCATTGATAAAGAGAATAAACAGCAATGGTCCAAGATGACTGCCTTGAGGTACCCCTGATCTTGCTATGAATGTACGTGAGATTGATCCATTCACTTTTACGCTGATTTTTCTGTTATTTATAAAAGATTTAATCCAGTTAAGTACAGATGAGTGAAAACCAAGAGCTCTAAGTTTGTGGATTAATAGGTTGTGTGCTATTCTATCAAAAGCTTTCACAATATCTAGGCTGATAACATCTATTTGAGCACCATACTCTAACGAGTTCGAGATGAAATGTGTAAAACAAACAAGGTTTGTGACCGTTGAGTGGCCGGTTATAAACCCATGTTGAGCGGGGGAAATAAATTCTTTCACAAGATTGTATAATTTATGCTTTACCAGATTATCAAATAATTTGGGAATACAATTAGATTTGATAATGCCCCGATAATTGGAAATCGATGATTTAATGCCCGATTTAAATATTGGGCAGATAAATGCCTCTTTCCATGAATCCAAGAATTCGCCGCTATTAAAGGAGAAATTTAGAATGAAGCAAAGAGGATTAGCGAGGCTATTAGAGCAATTTCTGAGGATCAGTGGGGGGATTTTATCAGGACCTGCTTTCTTTTTCACGTCCAAGGTATTTAAAACTGTTAAAACCTCAACATTATTGAACGACAGTTGCCCTATATTTACAATTGATTCAATATTTGAACAATAATCGTTAGGCGCAGAGACAGTTTCCGTTGCGAAAACCGATTCAAAAAACTCAGCGAATAAGTTACAGGTAGATTCCGCATCAGTGGAGCATTTATTTTCCAGGGTCATAATATCCGGAAGATAAGAGTAGGATCTTTTTTTATTAATAAAACTCCAGAAGCTACGAGAATCATGTTTAAGATTTGTTTCAATTGACCATAAATATTGTCGGTATAAGAACCTGTGAAGAAACTCATATTCACGCCTAAGTTGTTTAAACCTTTGCAAGTTTAAATCAGAGTTCAAACATTTATATTTCTTATGGGCGTCATTTCTTGCATTTCTGAGATTTAGTAATCTTCTGTTATACCATGGAGGATGAGAGTTACTTTGATATGATTTCTTTGGGACAAATCTGTCAAAACCTTCAGAGAGTACAGCTAAAAAATTAAGAAAAATTGAATTCAGCGAATCGCCAATTAAAATATCATGCCAAGCTATTGAATCAAAAAAGCTATTTAATTCGCGGAAATTGGTTAACTTAAAATTAAAATCAAGGGACGGGGATACTATGCGTTTTTGCAAACGATAGTATTTTAAATCAACACTAACTGCCTTGTGATTCAAATCGGATTTAACTAAAGGAAATTCATTACAAGAGGCAATAGAGAAAATATCATCGTTTATAAATATTAAATCAAGAAATTTACCAAAAAAATTAGGAGTTACATTAATTTGTTTAAGATCCATCTCTAACAAAGAATCTACAACTAACCGTTCAATATCACTTTTAACATTTAATGGAACCAAAAAGTGGTCCTCCTCACGCCATGACCAATTTATTCCAGGAAGATTGTAATCACCAAGCGCACAGAGATAATTATTATCCTTTAGTTTCTCATTCAATTCAGTGATGTTTTGCACGTGTTTGTAGTAAATGTCAAACGGACTACCCGGAGGAATATAACTTACGCAAAAAAGAAAACGTAAAGAATTCGGATGGTTATTACTGTTGATGCACACACAAAGTTGTTCAATTAAGCCATCCTCACAAAGTAAAGGCACGAGATTAGATGAAAAAGACTGATGAACTGCAATTAATACTCCACCACCTCTTTTATGGGCAGTTGAAAATTCGCAGCGATCTTTCCGAAAAACATTGTAGTTGCTACTGAAAAGTTCCGAAGACAAAATTTTATCGTTGAGCCAGGTCTCAGTCAAAACAATAATATCAAAATCATTTTCAAGAATTGATAAATAAAAATGATTAAGCTTTGTGCGTAAGCCACCAGTGTTTTGGTAATAAATTGAGAGGTTCGGATCGTAGGATATAGCACCAAAGCAATTATTTAAGATGTTGGAATATCTGGAGCGCGCGCCCCGTTTTTTAAATCAAAAGTAAATGGTTTAATTGCGACACCTCTAGGCCAAGATGAGGCATTTAAAAATCTATTCGCGTCCATTGCTGGTATGCTAAGCTCATTAATTACCGCATCCTTTTTCGTTAAGCGTTTGCATACTATGTCCTTATCCGGTATGCTAAATTTAGTGGTAACAAATTTTTTCACTTCGTCTTCAGACGTTTTAGTATCTAGTCGGGAAATATGGAGCCATTTGTGGGTTACAATAGCACATAAGTCGGAAGAATTATCGCAACCAAAAATTTTTTTTGAATTGCGGAACTTTTTTTCTTCCAGTCCAGTTGTTGTTGTTATCGTGAGGATTTATCAGAGCTAGATCTACATTGTCAATAACAGCCTGATTTGCGATGGGAGCGAGCGGAGTCGCCTCTGCTCCTGGTACGTTGAGAGCAGCAGATGAAGAAGTTGGATTCGACGTCATAACAGTTGATGAATATGTACATTGGGTCGATGAACTTGGAGGCCCGTTAGTAGCAGAATGATTGCTTTTAATGCATTCAGCTGACCTTGGATTATTATTATTATTTTTCCTGCGGTCACCGTTGATAGTTCCAGAGTCCTTTGCCACAGTTGTAGTAATTAACTCCTTCATATTGCATATTTCTTCTTTCAAGGAGATTATCACACTAGACAAGTCAGAAACTTTAGACACTAAATTATCGAGTGAAAAATTTACGCAATGGCGACACTTCCAGAAGATGCTACGATTAGACCTTAAAACTTTACATTCGTTTTCCGTTTCCGTTTTCTTTTGAAATAATGTGTTAACAGATTATATTCACAAAAAATTGTCGATAGCTGCCGGCATAACGTTGTGAAGATAGTCAGTTGCTTTTTTGAATACATTATAAAATGCTAACGTTAAAAACCCAATCAGCACTTATTATCTGTCAGCTGACGACAGGCCCGGCTCGAGGATATTTGGCGCCCTGGGCAAACATCGTGTATCACTTAAAAAAAATATTGCTTTTTTTGCCCACCCTAGTTTCTGGTTCTGTTTGTTCCACCTGTCTTAAAAGCGAACTGGACTCGAAGCGAAGTGTAAACGTGGAAAAAGCGGGATTAGAAAGGTTACACAGATATAAGACGGATTCAGGGACCCCAAGAGGAAAAACCTGGGTATCCAAAATTTGTCAAAAAAAAAAAGAATAACTATAAATGCCAGGTAAACAATTGGATTCGAATTTCATTCCTGAATGACTGCTTGCTTTTACTTAGGAATAAATTAAAAATTTAGAACATAAAAAAAAATCGTTTGGTCGTCAGTGCCGCCCCCCCCTTTCGACAGCGCCCTGGGCAGCTGACCAGCTTGCCCGTGCCTTAAGCCGGGCCTGGCTGATGGTGTTACCCCCATTGTGCATATAGGTGATTGTGCTTTTTCTTCTTCTAATTATATAAGAAATTTTATGTATAAGTTTCATTGAATTTGAAATGATTTTAGAAAATGTGTTTTTTTGACAGGTTTATACAAGCGACTGACGTATAATCCCCCACTAGGTACGCAGCTGACTTTTTTTATAATTTTTATTATCACTTAAACAATAACTGTGCAAATGCTCAAGTGGTAAGAAATAAGCCGACGAATTTTTTTTTTTACCACTTTCACATTTTCCCACGACCACCCCCACCACGATACTGGCGTCTGACGGTTGTTTCTGTTATTAGTCTTATCTAAACTGTCAATTGCAAAAAAATCAAGTGGTAAGAAATGAGCCCCCGAAATGCAACGCTGCTTCCCGGACTATATAATCAATGCATGCAACTAGAGAACTAAACATTGAATTATACCCGAACACTTCTGTACGGGACTGTAAGTTGCAGTCGTGGTTGAGAGATTTGCTAAATCAAATCAAACTATAAAAACGCCAAGCGCCTTTAATTTTAAAAATACTGGGAACACCAGCACTGTACCCTTTCACTTCGGTTTGAATCCTGGACAGTTCCTTTCGTTAACGGAAGCTTAACGATAACTATCTACCCAAGATTCGAACGAAAAAGAAAGCTGTGGGGGCTCTGTTCGTTATGATATAGTAGAGGCGGCAGCCCCGGGAGGTGCGATTTTTTAAAAATATAATTGTAGTAGAAAGTATTGGTCTTCTAAAGAAAAAAGGATATTAGTTGAAATGTGGGGAGACGAATTAACGAACCGGAATTTCTTGAAACCTTATCTCGCGTAGAAAACAGTTTCCCGACAAAAAAGTGCTGATCCAAGGTTTGAAAAATTCGTGATGTTTGTAAAGTGTAACCAGATTTTTGTATGATTTTTAAAGGTTGTCGGATTTTGGCTATCGCTGTGCAGAATTCACAGATCACTTCGTTTAGAACGGGTCTCATTCCGTTGAGTTTATTAGATATTAGCAAAACTTATCCATTTAAGGTCTTTCTGACACTTATCAGAAGTTTTTCCATTTTTTCGTTAATATTCTTCTTTCGGCACCTCAAAGTTGTCGACATAGTTTTTTGTTCGCGCGATATCGTGCAGGTACAAAAATATCGAACGTCGTTTAAACAAAACGACGGCTTGACCGACTTTTATCTAAATCTTTTCAGATCATATTTTGGTTAATATTCTTCGAACGGCACCTCAACTAAGTCGTTATCATTAATGGTTCGTGCGATATCGTGCAGGTGCAAAAAGCACTTATTTCGTTTAAACCAAAAAACTTGATAAAAATTTTTGGAGTTATGAATCGTCAAAGTTGGAATTTTTTTTTTGACATGAATATGTCTTATCCCTGGAGTCTATTCAAAAGAATGTGCGGAACGGAAATCGTCACATTCCTTGATCCATTTTGTTTTTGTTTTGCTTTGTTTATTCTTTCGTCGTCACTTTTTTTTTTGTTCAATCCGAGTTCTTGTTCCAAGAGCGAAAAAAAGTGTCGAGGATTTTTTACTTTGTGTGAGATTTTTTAAACAGCTTATGGGGCCTATCCACGGGCCAACTAGTTACCCAAACTGAGTTGTGTAAAAAGTTGTTGTTTTGCCACAAACGCTTCAACTGAGTTGATATTTCAACTGTCAATTCGATATTTTATAGGCAATTTGAAAGTTAAATGAAATTGTAGAAAACCCGCGACTAAGTTTTATAATAATAAAAATTGGGGAAAGATGATTTTTTAGATTAATTATAATGTTTTTAAATTATTAATATGAATATTTATATTTTTTAAAATATAAATTAAATTCTAAAAGTATAAATTATGAAAATAATTTAATATTATGTGAACTTTCATAATTTAAATTAAAAAAAATGCATAATAAACTTGCAAAAAAAATATATTCTTCGAATTCAGGCTTAATTCATCCAAGTATTTTGCCAAACTGCAATTCACACAGTGCAACTAGTTGCCCAAACTCTAGGCCCCGCCCCCATAAAATTAAAAGATTTTGATTTATCCCAACTGAAACCTAAACTGCCAAATCAGTTTGCCAACTGCCCCATACACGATGCGATTCAGTGACATCACAACTCAGTTTGGACAACTAGTTGGCCTGTGGATGGGCCCCATTAGAAAAGGTGTGCTTGAGTCGTCCGTCGCGCGACTTAAGTTTTGGGTTGAGCCAAAACAGAAAAAAAATAAAGATTTTAAAAAATAAAATTTATTTCCACTAAACGACAACGATACAAGTTAACGCTTTGAATTATAAACTGTAAGTAATTGCTGAAAGCTTATTAGAATATCTCTAAGGTAAAATTTTATTATTACAATTTGCTGATTAAGAAGTTTTCTAAAGAGGGAAATTGGATCGGCGGAAACCGTACAGACAAATTCTATGGAAATTTAAAGAGCAAAAATTTAATGGCAATGAAAGAATATTATGCTTATGTTGTATTTAATGTGGGAACATTACTATAAGGATTATATGTATTTATCTATTCTGATGTGGTAACATAACTCCTCCCTCCTAAAGAATGCAGCGAGGGCCAAAAGAGCTGCATTTCACTTCTTCCTGCTGTGGGTTCTTCTGATGGACGTTGAGAAATGTTGCAGATGACTGGATGATCCTTTTTGGTTGATTTACGGTACAGGTAAAGCAGTGCAATGATGATAATGATGCTGCTAATTCCCAGCGTCGAGGTTGTTATGATGTCCCTTTTCCTCGTTTTTATGGCTAGCAGTTCTATTTCTCTTCTATCGTTAACACTGCTGATTCTTAGTTTCCGCAATCTTAGGTCTTCTATCAATGATGAATAGTTTACTTGTTGTAGGACGGTGGGGTATATGTGAATTTCGTCCCAATATGTACCCATATCGTCGGTATAATCGATGTTATTTATTCGGACTGTGCAATTATTTATTCTTAAAAGATGTGTCCCTTTTAGATTGAAGCTGGAACCACATGAGGGCTTGATCACTGTCTCTGGTATATTCATCAGGAGTAGATAATTTGGCTCAGGTTGGATGATTTCTGATGTCACTGATCTTTCAATTAGATGACATTGAGCTGGTTTATTTAGAAGAAGTTTCCCAATGCATGTAGAATCGCTGGTTGTTTCCTGGTATCTAGATTCTTTGCAGTAGAAGATATTTTCTATTTTTTGGCAGGGTAAGTGAAATATTGAATTTTTTGGGTATTGTGGATGATATACGGTTTTATGTCAATTGTTAAGGTTTGGTTTATTGGGAGTGGGATAATATGTAACATAGAATATTGTTCTTTAGAAATGATTGGTATTTGTACACACAGAAAAAAGAGTCACTTAAAAGTCACTTAAAAAGCAACAAATACATGGGATTTTTAAGTTAAATGGAAATGATTCGGCGCCAAATGGTGTTCTATTAAATTTAAAGTGAAATCATTTAGAAATTTTTCTTAGAATCTTAAGATGCGCTTTAAATGAAAACTTTTAATATCAAAAGGATTTACTTTCAGATCTAGAGGATTTTTTTAGTTACGCTTTAAAAGAATTCATTTTAAAATTATACGGTTTCTTTTTGAATATTTTGAATTTTTTATTGCAGAGTATAACGAGTTTTTTACTCGAATGGATTTCATCTTTCGAACATTAAACTAAATTATATTATGAAATTTTTCAATAATATATTTAAATTTAATGCTTGCAAGATGAAATTTATTCGAGTAAAAAACTGGTTATATTCTGCAGAAGAAACAAAAACTGGAATAAAAACAATGTATTATGAAATACAAACTTCTATATTTTCAAAATTATATAAATCAAGAAATTACATCCATTGTAACAAATTGTAAGTAATATATTAAAGATCTTTTATTCTAATAAAGGTTTTTCCATTATTTAAATAATATATATGTATTGGTGGACTGGAAAACGAGCAAGGTTTCTCCAAAATTATGTCTGGCATACAGTTTCCTATTTCATATGATTGAAAATGATCATCAAACTGTTTAATTTGTACATTATTAACAACAAAATAAAATTCTTCATGAATTCTTACTAAATATCTTATTTTAAAAAGTTTAATAATACCCTTATTCAATAAAAGGTAGTGATTTTTTTTATACGTTATTCCATGATAAACAAAATATTTATAAAATTGAACTTCTTCAAGTGCAATATTGATTGAAATAAAAAAGGAATTCAGTAAATTTTTTTTTCTGATTTAAATGAGATATTTTTTTCTCCAATTTCAATATTATTTTTAAATCCTTCTTTATAATCTAAAAGGAACTTAGAAAACTTTAACCCTGCTTTAATGCATAAGGTAAGTGGAATATTAATTCTAGAAGTAATATTAGAGGCGTAATTCTTTGATTCTTTGTGTTTTGCTTCAAACCGAAGGCTCCACAGAAAACGTGGAGGACCACATTTTCTTATTAACGTTGGGTAATGCAATAAAAAGTGAGCCTTTGGTTTGAGTGTATTTCCATATAATTTTATATATAGTTCATGATGCTGTTTTATTAATTTGCCGAGATGAAGTATATCACTCTCCCTAAATTCATTTTTAAGTAAAAAGTCCAATATTTGTACCAGAAAAATTATTAAATTCCAATGCTTGTTTTGCCTTGGCACTAAATCTCCAATTATTAAAGTTATAAAATGTGTGAAGTTCCAGATTTCCCTAGCCGTCATTTTAAAATTTTTTTTTTTGATTTGATCTAAAGTAATAGAACTTGAAACATTATTGATTTCTGTCTCTCCATATGGGAAAAGATTTCTCCGGCTATTTAAGATATCTATGTCTATTATGTTCGCTTCAATTAAAGAAAGTAGTACTTGAGAAATATCAAAAACACATACTCCTTCTAAAAAGTCATGCATCAAATCTAATGAAATATTTTCAGTTACGTGAAAATATTGCAATTCATTAAAAATAGATTCCTCTCTTATACCAGATTCTTTGATATCTTTTTCCTGAATATCTGCAATATAATTAATTCTATTTCGTAAAGAGCTACAATATTCCACAACATCCCTTTGCGTTTCAATGCGTTCTCGGCGGCAAATTCTACAAAATCTTTTGGTATTGAATGATCTAGTAAAGCCTAATACACTATTTAATCCTAAGTTATCTCCTAAAATACAGCCTACAATAAAATG
>CATLJY010000409.1:0-85766 GCA_949987705.1 Thereva unica | reverse complement strand
GTGTTTTGATAAACAGTAGGACAAAGTAGTAGCCGTTGGAAAAATTACTATGCGACACAACCATTTCCCGAATTTCTTGAAACTGTCCACGATTCCCACCCCTAGAAAGCCCTTATTCATGTTTGGGCAAGTGTTTCCCACTCTCCAGTTATTACAGTTTAAAGTCCATTTGGATAATAATGTTTTCTAACAACTTCGATATTTCGATTTTTGGCCAGGAATTTGGGGTCTGTGGACCACTGTGCGGCGTGTGACGTCTATTTACTCAAAACAAATTCAATTCCGTGGTAGAAATTATCTCATATAATTTCAATTGAATTTGTTTGAATCTCAATATCGAAAAAGAAATTATCTCGTATAATTTCAATTGAGATTCTAAAAATTTATCTAAATCAATAAGTTCAATTTCGCAGTAGAAATTATCCAATATAATTTCTACTGAACTTATTTGAATTTCAGTTTCGTAAAAGAAATTATTTCCTATAATTTCCACTGAAATTCTCTATCTTGTAGAATCAGTAAATCTAAACCGTCACCTGAAAAACGACAACAATTATGCAATTAAACTAACACAAAAGTCAGCGGCGAAAAGCCTACCAACTATCTAAGTCCCTACGAACGATATTCGGAGAAAATCCAAAATATCGCCAGCTAACCTTCTCGGCGAAAAGTCCAAAGAAGATTGAACTTTCTGTCCCAAAATGATAAGGGGTGTTTTCAATGATGCAGGATGCTTTTGCAGCCTTGCACGAAAGCAAATGACGTTGACTGACAGCTTAAGCAACATGCAAAAGCAAACAACATGCATCATTAGGCCCCCATCCACGGTCAAACAAATCGTCAAACCAATTTTCGACAAACAGCGCACACATTTATGCTTTGACATTTTTGGCCATCAACGAGGAAAACTTTCTTCAAACATCCCGAGCGACATTTCATATAATCTACTGTAAACAAAGCGAACTTTACATGGCACACAGGCAAAACTCACACACACATTTAAGCTGTTTGAAGGAAATATTAAACCAGACGAATATTTTCTTCAAACAGCGGCCAACTTCGAAAACTTGTATTTTATACACGCACACTTGCAATTTTTTCGATGTTGGCCAGGAATTTGACGATTTGTTTGACCGTGGATGGGGGCCTATTGAACATAACTCATTATATGTCAAAATTGTCAGCTGACATACTGAGATTAGTGCTTCCACTACTTACGTATTGCGAGAAACTGAAAACAAAATCGATAAAAGATATTTAAAAACACTAATTGGAATTGTTGAGAACAAAATTCTAGTATAAAGTGCGGATACGAGTAATGTCTCCCATTTCGTGCAGAGAAAAATGAAAAAGAAATCATTATTGGTTAAATGAATAATGAAAAAGGTTGTAAAACAAAAATGTATGGCAGCACTGACGTGTCTTCTTCTTCAAAATTACAACTGCAAGTATTTGAAAAAGCTGGCAAAGTATGCAATCATTTGCTTTTAAGTTTTAATCATTGAACACTGTGCTTTTGCAAGTTGCTTCATTGAACAACGTGCAAAAGCAAATATGCCGCAAGTTTGAATCATTGAAAACGCCCAAGTTTTATCCAGCATCTTCTCCCTGGTGCTGGACGATGGCGCTGGGGTGGCAGAATCCTTCTAACAGTTTTTGGCAAATTAATTATGCCGTTTTCCACATTCCATTTTTGTGGATCTTGTTTATACTGCGTTTACACGCTGTCAATTTTGTCTTTCCGTGGCGAAATTGACATTTCGTTGTTTTTATTTATTTGGATCCCGGAGGTAAGTATGTTTTGCATTTTTTATTATTAATTTTGTATTTTTAGGTATTTCTATTAATTTAAGGAGCCTGCTTGTGAAACTGGCTAAAAACAAGTAACTTCCTTTCATTTATTTTTTAATTCATTTTTTAACAAGTATTTTGTTTTTCAGGTCAAAACAGGTTATGAAGTGAAGCTGCCCAAATTACTTCCCCACGCGATTCCCTCGGTTTTTCCCAATTTGCAAATTATTTGACAAAACCTGAGCCGCTAACTTTAAGGAAAGAGCCTTCGCGCCAAGAAAAAGTTGCGGCTATGCATGAAGAACTTTGTGAAAAATTTTTAGAAAGTGATAAAATCCGCGGATTCGAAGATTTTCTTCGTAACTTAGAGACCAAGGTCAATCTGAGCGGTTTTTATACCGTTAAAACTGAAAACGGGATCATTATTTTCAGAGTTACCCCTCAATTTTGGTTGTGAGTTTTCGGCTCGGATTTGCATTAGCAAAGACCTGTTAGTTACAGTTATCGTCAAAGATACTTAAATTCCATCTGCAGACTTAAGTTTCGTTTTGCCTAAGACCCTGCAATTATCCCTATGGTCTCCAGAATCTGCTAGCTGTGAGTTTTACGTCGAAAAAGCAGTATTTTACTTGCATAAAGCAGCTGAGGTCGAGCAAGATTCTTAGAGAAACGGGAAATTTAAATTGATGAACAATCAATTGAAATTGTTATTACATAAGCGGCCGCTATACGATACGGAGACCTTAATAATGTCGTTTTTAATTTTTACACAATCTGCGGCTGCTTACAAATTGCTGAAGAATTTTTTGTCCTTACCGTCCACGCGTCATCTTCAGCAAATTTCCACTTCGCTAAATGTAACTCCCACTCAAAATAATTTCTTAAATGGGGAGAACTATTTAAAAGAAAGAGCGACGAAACTTTCGGGGCGGGGAAAATACATATGTCGCGGTGTTAAGGCCCAAAACACATTCGGCGCTGCAGAACTTCACGCCGCACGCTTCACAACTTCAATAAAGGAGAATTCATTATTACTGCCACATTGACCGCTTCTTACTTCACGCTGCAATGAAGTATGAAGTCAGCTTTGATCAATTTCCAAAATTTTGCAGCATGCAGCGTAAGTGCTGGCAAGTTTAGAAAAAGAAATTGCAAAAACGGTCATGGCGACCGAACGAATATGGCATTCGTTATTTACTGTTTGCGGGATATAGTCACAAGATTAAAATGGAGGAGAAGATAATAAATTTCGTCAGAGAAAATCCATGTTTATATGACAAAAAAGCGAAGTCATATAAATACCTTAAGTTGAAGGACTTAAAGTGGAGAAATTTGTCCGAACAACTTAATGTAGATGGTAAGTGCAAAATTTATATTGAGGTGGTTTGTGTTTTTTTGAGCCTGTTAGAAATTGAAATTGTCAAAATAACACACAATTAAAATTAAATCAAAAAACTTTCTTATTCGAAAGATCAATTTATGCAGTGGGTACAATTTTTTTTATAGTTTCAGAAATAAAGCGTAAATGGAAGTATTTACGAGACTCTTTCTTCAGAGAGGCCCAGAAGATGGAAAAGGCGACATCAACAGGAAGTGCAGGTGGTTCGCAAAAAGCTCAGTGGAAATTTTATGAGCTTCTCTTATTTCTAAAAGACACCAAAGAAAGACGAGAGTAAGTTAAAATTATAGTTCTATTTGTTGTGAATATAAAAGAATATTTTTTTAGGACATGTACAAACTACGTAGAGGCGGAAGAAGACGCCATGACCACTTCGTGGGAAGGTACGTCGTACGATACATTTCGAGAAGAGGCACCTTCAAATTTGGCGAACAGCAGCCAAATGGAAGAAGATTCCTTTTCTTACCTTATCGAAGAGGTCGTTGACAGCAGCGAAGAGCCTTCGCCAGGCACTTCTCAACAAAACAACAGTCGGGCTAAAAAAAGGAAAGGAGGATATCCTTAAGGTGGCGCAGAAGCAGATGGCAGAAATGCTCGATATGTTTAAGGGCAAATGTGCGGAAAAGAAAGCCTCTCTAAATGAGGTTTTCTTTCAAAACATTGCCCTTATGGTGGACGGCGCCAATCTGCCAAGAGCTCAATTGCTTCGCCTGCAAGGGGATGTTCTCCAATTGGTCCACGCCCGCATCGAGGAGGCGAATACAAATATGTAATATGTTAAACCAGTTTTAAATATTTAAGTAAATAAATTTAAGACATTAGATTAAGTTTGTTAACTGTTATAAAGAAGAAGAAATTAAAGAATTTGAAATTTATTCTATTTAAATAAAATGTTTATTTCCAACTTCATGGATTAGTAGTGACAGTTTATTTATTTATGTATATCTAGCAAACAGAAAATCCTTTAAGGTATCACGAAGAGAAAAAGCGTCGCGTGACGAATTGCCTCCTCTAAATATTCTAAATTGTTGAAGTGGTTTGATTTTCTGTCTCCACAGTCCTTCTACGAAAGAGTCACCGTCAAAACGATCAGCATAAATTTCGGGACAATAACTTCCATCGTGCATTTCTCCCGAAAGAGCTTCGCGATAGTATTCCTCCGTCACTTTGACTTCCATTAGCTCCAATTTCGAGGAACGTGAAGCAATAATTTGAATCGCATGCAGCTAGTAGAACAATGCTGTGCCGTTTTTTATAGTTAAAATACTCGCTGCCTGCATTAGGTGGACAGACTATGTGAATGTGTTTCCCGTCAATCGCACCTACACAGTTGGGCATACCTGTCGTGGCATAAAAATCTTCTGCTATTTTTGCAAGTTCTACTGTCGTAGGGGTTGACAAATATATGCCATGAAGTTCCTCCCAAATTGCTTCACAGGTTTCCAGCACAATTTTTTGAACTGTTGAAACGCCCATTCTAAAAGTCCATGCAAGAACCTGACGGCTTGAACCTTGTGATAGATAGCTGAAATTATTTTTGATATTATTAATAAAATGACTAAAAAATAACTTGATTCTACATTCTTACAGCAACGTTAAGGCTAATCGGCACTCTCCTTCTATAGGTTTTCTGTTTGAATATTTCGTTAGCCTTCCTTTTAATAATGAAAGTAGAAGGTCAAATTGTGGGACTCCCATTCTGGTTACTTTCCGAAATTCTTCATGGTCTCTTTCTTTTATAACTTTAAAAATTTTATTAAAAAAACCCCGCATTTCTCTTTCTTTAGGTTCATAAATTTCTCGATTCCACATTCGCACATCTTCACAAACTAGTTCTATTATCGTTAAATAAGTTACAAATGCACTAAATAAAGTTAAAAAAAGGTCAAAAATGTTTTCATCCAAAGTATTAATTTTGTTTTATTTGTTCACCATACCGTTATTTACTTCGAATTTTTTTAAATAAAATGGTTCCTCGTCTCTGTCAATAACAATTCCGTCAAGTTGCCTTTTTGCGTTTTTGCAGCTTCGAATGTAGCTGCAGCTGCTTCTTTCTACCTGCTTCAACTTCATTAAGCGTGCGGCGTGAAGTGTGCAGCGCCGAATGTGTTTTGGGCCTAATAGACGAAATTTATATTGAGCAGGGATTGCAGTACAAATCCGGCAAAGTAGTTGGATTTGCAGAGAACATGCCGACTGAAAAGGCTAGAACGGTACAGTCGTTTATGATTAAATCGTGTTTTGTCCCTTTTAAAGATATTGGCTTGCTCCAGTTAGTTTTAAAGAGCAATGGTCAGCAGCTTCTTTCATTAACAATTGGACAAACCATGCCATGTATAGGTCACTCCAACAGTGGACGGCGAATTACTATCCAAACCCACAGTACGAAAATGAAGTTATTTATTTAATGTTCGATCCCGTTCATCTGTTTAAGAATTTCAGAAATAATTGGCTTAACGTTAATAATTCTTCGCGATCGTTTATATATCCAGATTTTGAAACGGGAGAAGTAAAAAATGCCAAATTTTCTGATTTAGTTTATTTGCATCGTAGTGAATCCACTTTAGAAATTCGAAGAGCATATAAATTGAACAGGAAATCTATAGATCCCGACACTATGGAAGACAAAATGTTGAATACGTCGACATTTTTCATGACTCCACCATAGCAACTTTAAAAGCTTGCCCGGAAACAGTAGAAACGGGTGAGTTTTGCGAAATAATTTGCAAGTGGTCGAACGTCGTTAATGTAAAGAGTTCTTTTAAAGGTTGTCGTACGCGGAACGAATGGTGCAACCCTATTTCGGATAGTAACGAACCGTCGGTGCATTTTTACGCAATTTTCTTAAATGGCTCCATATATGGAATAATTCTGAAAATAATAACGGTGTGGTTAATTTCCGACACATATAAAGCAGCCGTTTTAACTACGACAACATTAATTAGCTTACTTGAAGATTCTTTAAATAAGCTAAGTGCTTCGTATGTTTTACTCGGAAAATTTCAGACGGATGATCTAGAAGGGCGATTTCGCTTATATCGTTCTTTATCAGGGTGTAGTTACAGTTTATCGTATTCAGAACTACTAGAATCTGAGAAGAAAATAAGAGTGCACAACATTTTTCCTCATGACATAGATCATAAAGAGCTAAAAACTTCTCAAGATAATAGCGAAATGATCGATATTTCTGATTTCGAATCAATATTCGAAACAAACGATTACTTAGCCGCGGCCGTTCTAGATGATTCCCCCATTATCTATGCGGCTGGGTACGCATCGTTCGCGGAATCTAAACGACTGTCGTGCGTTTATTGCAGAGCGCTAATCCTTGAATCAAAAGCTGGCACTGCAAACGATGTTTATTTTGATTCCCTGCAAAGAGGTGGTTTAAGTATTCCCACTATGCTGGTAAAAATACTTTTGAACCATGCTATCTCTGTTTTCCAGGAAATTGTCCGCCAGGAAAAATTAGCTATAGAATTTTTTGGGAGGGTCAAGCAAAAAGAATTGCTTTCGCTACTAGGGATCAAAAGTATTTTAGTGGGCGGGTGTGAAAAAGACCTGAATATGACGTATATTAGAGCTCTCATACAAAACACAACACCATGTAGTCGGAGTAGATTTTATGGTCAGCAAAAGAATGAAGCCTACCATTATCGGCTTTTAAGCAATAAAAGAAAGGCTATGCACTCTTCGTGTGCGAGGTAAATTTTAGAACATAAGCCTCATAAACGTTCACGCACCTACAGAAGAGTCCTCGGATGATGATAAAGAAGAATTCTTTGAATTAGTTGAACGGGAACTTAATGCCTGCCCCAAGTACGATGTAAAAATCATACTGGGAGATCTGAACGCCAAAGTAGGCCGGGAGCCCATGTACAGGCAATATGTAGGCACCCACAGCTTGCATGAAAGCACTAATGAAATGGACAGCAAGTTATAGAGATGGCAGCAAGTAAGAACTTGGTTGTTGCAAGTACTAGATTTGCGCGTAAAGATATACATTATGCCACCTCGGTATCTCCTGATGGAGCCACTCGCAACCAAATAGACCATGTGTTGATAGACCGCCGCGCCGCCACCTTTCGGGTCTGATGACGGTACGAACGTACCGAGGTGCCAACTTCGATTCGGATCACTATCTTATCAATTTTCATGCTAAGTGAACTCCACTGTAATTCAGATTGAGTGGTAGCTAGAGGGGCTACAGGAATCACTATTTTTTGGAATGCCACAGAAAAGACATTCGCATGAGCCGACTGTAATAACACAAATTAAAACAATTGTTTTGGCAATCTGGCTGGCTTCTATTGTCCAAATTCATTTGGATTAACGACAAACGGCCTCGTTGAAATTTTATGTCTCCTGAAACGAGATCAATTCATAGACGTTCGCCTATTTTTGTGACGTCGGTAAGGATAAGCTGGTCTTGCAGTAAAAGGATAAAAAAACTTACTAGCCGTCCATTCATTTTCTTAATGTAATTTTAGATGCTACGTTGACTTTCCTTAGTTATTTGTACGGGACCACAATTCACTTCGCTTTTATTAGCACCCAGAAGACTTATTTAAGTATATTCAAAAGATATGTTTATACTAGGCCTTTAGAAATAATAATTTGAGGTTTATTTTCGATTTACCATTAGATTTAATTGGATATAATGATATTTTTAGGTGTAAATAACAATAAAATACACAGATATAGCTCTAGCTAGGCTCGTCCGGTATAGCTTGAACTATCCCTATCACTGTTATTTTTGTTGTAGGACGGCCATGCCCTACTTGCAAGGCCCTGGATTCATACGGTAGTCGGACTTTTTTGGCTATATTGAATGATTTAAAGAAGACCCGGCGCCTAGTCCATCTTGAAACCATCTTCGTAGATAACTGTGTCCATATCTGCTATATGCCGCTTTTCCACTCCCGTCTTGTTACAAATTTTACTTTGAACTAGCTGCTCATCTCCAAGTTGGGGGTAATGTGTTGTGTCAATCATACCAAGTCCAACGTGTCGAATTCAACGAAACCAAAATCATGTACTGTCTATTCTCCTCTGAAACCTAACTCTATTTCAGTGGGCGAGGATAATATAACAGCTGACCATCTCTTAACATCCTCGGCGTGACTTTATCCAGCGACCTGCGATGGAGTAAACACCCGCTGCAAGTCGCCATACAAGCGTATCAATGAATCGGTTTTCTTAAGAGATGCAAGTTTGGGTGTTTTCACTAATGCATATTTGCCTGCGCAACATGTGTACTTGATTGTTAACTTCACATGCGCCTGCGCTCGACAAATTTACTTGCGTATGCATGCAAATTTGCGTTTATAAACATGATACACCATTTTTGGAAATGCGATTGTCATTTGAGTTAAAATTTGTACTGCCACTGTTATTTTAACAGCCCATAACACACAAATTTCTCTTCTTTCCCACAAATTTCTCTTCTAAATTAAGCCTGCTTCGAATAAATAATTATCCGGGCTCCAGATGACATAATTTTCACTGCTCCTTAAATTTATTAACAATACCTATAATAATTATAAATTTAAAATTTACTTGCCGAAATCCAGTCATCCAGTCGTGACGTTACAGTCTTCTTCAAGCGCA
Organism: Thereva unica; assembly: GCA_949987705.1. NCBI lineage: Eukaryota > Metazoa > Arthropoda > Insecta > Diptera > Therevidae > Thereva > Thereva unica. Next base: position 76,966 of record CATLJY010000409.1, on the reverse strand, counting down.
AGCTTTCGAAAGTACTTGTGGCATTTGCTTTCATGTGCTTTGCATGTTTGAATTTATGAAGTCTATGCGCATGCAAGTTTTTTTTCATTTGCTTTAATGAAGTCGGTGCGCACGCAAGTATGCGCAAACTTGCATTAATGAAAACGGCCTTTCTCTTTCAGCCAGCTGCCTTGGCTACAATCTACAAGTCTTACCTTTGGCCCACCTTGAAAGTCTTATAACCACCTTGGCTTGGCTATACAAGGTGCAAAACTGCTCCAACAAACTCGTTGGCGATAGCACCCTTTGCTCCTCCGTCGACCCTTTAATCCAAACTCAGTTGTGTTGGTACTGAATCGCAGCGTGTGTGGGGCAGGTGGCAAACTAATTTGGGATAAATCAAAATCTTTTAATTTTATGGGGGCGGGGCCTAGAGTTTCGCTGTGTGTGTTGCAGTTTGGCAAACTACTTGGATGAATTAAACCTGAATTCGAAGTAATATTTTTTTACAAGTTAATAAACACTGTTTGCGTTATTTTTAATTTAAATTATGAAAATTAAATTAATTTCAGAATTATCTAAGAGCAAAGTTGAAGCAATGCTACTATGCCGCAGTTGAAAGACGAGTAACTTTTTAATAGTTCATGATAAAACTACTACTACTACTACCTATAAAACTACCCAAAATAAACACTTATTGTGTGGAAATATTGTAGGTAATAGTTTGGTGCATCAGAAAAGCAAAAAAAATGTACTGTTTGTTAGTAACGAATTTTCTGAGAAAAACGAAGAAATCTGCCAGGTCTAGATGCAAAGCATTGGTTTGAGCCTATATATTATTTGAACAGAGTCACTCAGGTTGCTGTGCTTTATACCAAATATAAGAATACACATTTACCTAAAAGATGAGCCTAATTAGGCTACTTTATGATAATTACTTTAGGAGTTATTCAAATTTCAGTAAATTTAAAAATAAAAACAAATTTTTTTCCCTAATCACCCTGTATCTTAGTGGATAGTGGAGATAGCCGCCCTCTGTAGAACAATTTTTTTCTCCAAAGATATCCAGGAATCACCCCTGAAAATATTAGCCGCGTACTCCAACAAAGGATTTATTAAATTTCTGATGACCTTTACAAGTCGGGAATGATAAAATATGAGTATTTTAACTTATTAAAACGGCAATTCCTACGAGAAAATGTATAATATATTTTTTTGTAGATAATCGCCTAATCTACAAACGTTGTAAACACAATTTTCCGATAAGACGTACGGTTTAGCATATATTTGCAAAATACTGATATTTTGACCTTTTGACCTTGAATAAAAAAGTTTGCAGTCGTCCAATCGCGTGGTAGTCTCTACAGCTTATGAATAATAATGTTTTTAAGGGCTGTTCCAATTTTCAGCAACTTCCGAATTATCTTCCAATTATGGCGTTTTTTCGTCTATTTTGACTGGACTATAATAGATTTGCCAGTTAGCTTCTGACTTCCGAGCGAAGACACCCCAAGAATATTATAAAGGGGTTAGTTTTTTGAATAGAAAGAACTGCCTTCTCTTGTAATGGGTTATAAAAGGGCTCAACTAACACTAAGAAAATAAGGGGTACCCTATACCAGATGACTACTTATATCAGTGCTCCATTGGTAAGGCTTTCCTAGAATTACTTACTGGCATATTGACATTCTTAAATTCATGAAGGACGATGCAGAACCACTACCGTCACAATCTACAGATAGTGGTTTGTTCGACGATGATGACAATGAATTAAATATTTCGGTAAACTATTTTGCAATATATCTATGTATGTACAAACAAATACGTACTAAGCCAGCGCCAAGCAACAAAAAAGCATCGGAAAATTGATGCTAGTGGTGAAAGGACACAGATCCTCAAAGAAGTTGTGCACCATTTGGCAGCAAAGTCTGGACAGAAGGAATAGGATGAAGCACATATTTGGAAAATCCTGGGCGTGTGCGTATAGGAATTTATCTGGTATCTAGAAAATATACGCCAAAAAAGCGAGAGAGGAGATTTTCACCTATGGGCAGTTGAATCAGTTAACCCTAAATTCCGTTTGCCCAGCACCAACACCATCAGCTTCAACCCGTACGTTGCGAGTCCCCACACAATTTTCCTCCAGGTCATCCACTCCTGTGTTGAGAACCATACAATCGCCAGCTTCAGCATCGGGTGATACCAATATAAGCCGTTTTTTCGCTTTATCTGATGGGACTTTTGCTGTTCCCTTAGCTAATCAATCGCAACATTCAACAACCAGAGATATGTCTTGGGATGAAGATTTCTGCTAAGAAAATAGTTTTGTAGTTAGTATATAGTAATAATAGTTTGTTTCAGCAAAAATAATGACTTTTTCGGGAATCGTATAGAAATGACGTACATTGTTTAATCAAAAATCGTAAAGAAAAGTGATACTTTTCTAGTTAGCAACACTTTTCTTCACGATTTTAGATATAACTTTAATTACAGTGCGATTAATTGTCAACAGAAAATGGCATACTTTGACCAATTATTATTTCTTTACAATTTTTGATTTTCAATGTAAGTATTAATATTTTCTGTGCAATTTTTGATTTTTAATATTAAATGTACGTCATTTCTATACGATTACCGAAAAAATAGCATGTTCAACGCGCTAAGAAAAGTGAGTTTTCCAGCTCGTGTAAATATTCATACTCACTGGAAAACTATCACTTTTTTTTACTTGTAGAACAATCTACTATTTTTATTACTATATTACTTTTCTATGTTTATTATATTTCATAATGTAGTATAATTTATTTTGATACAGTATTTATTCTTCTTCTTCTTTAACGGCTCTACAACCGGGATCCGGTCCTGGCCTCGCGCAACTGTTCTCTCCACCGGTCCCGATTCTGAGCCGATGTCATCCAGTTTGGCATCCCTAAACTCTGAGCGTCCTGGTCCACGCCATCCTTCCAGCGAAGGTTGGGCCTCCCTCGCTGTCGCACCCCATAGGTCTTACCGCAGAGAACTTTACGAGCAGGCTCATCTTCACTCATACGAGCTAGATGCCCTGCCCACCGGAGCCTACCGAGCTTTATTTTCTTCACAAGATCTATGTCGCGATAGCGCTCGTAGATCTCGTCATTGTAGAGTCTCCGGAATCGTCCTTCCTCACATACGGGGCCAACAATCCTCCGAAGTATTTTCCTCTCAAACACGCCCAAGAGGTTTGAGTGCTTTTTGCTAAGCACCCACGTTTCGGATGCATATGTGAGAACGGGTAAGACCATCGTCTTATATAGTAAAAGTTTAGACGTTATGGTTAGATATTTGGATTTGAAGAGCCTTGACAGACTATAGTAGGCTTTGTTGGCTTTTAGCAGTCGTGCGCGTATTTCTGGTTCCATGCTATTGTCGGCTGCTACTATTGACCCAAGGTAGGTAAATGATTTTACCACGTCAAACTCGTGTTCCGCTACCTTGATTGTGGGACCAATGTTAGGTGTTCTTCCAGACGAGGCCACCATGTACTTTGTTTTGCTTTCGTTAATGTGCAGTCCCAGATTTCCTGCCGCTTGCTCAATCTGAGTGAAAGCTTCTTGTACAGCTGTTGTTGTTTTTCCAATGATGTCAATGTCGTCTGCGTAAGCCAGTAATTGGGTGGACTTGTGGAGGATTGTACCCCTTGATGTCACGCCCGAATCGCGGATCACTTTCTTCAACGCCAGGTTGAAAAGGAGGCAGGCCAGACCGTCCCCTTGTCGGAGTCCATTATAGATGTTGATTGGTCTGGACAGTGTTCCGGATACCTTTACTTGGCTTGACACATTGATCATGGTCAACCTACATAGTCTTGTCAGTTTGTTGGGGATGCCGAATTCTCTCATGGCTTTGTAGAGTTCTTCCCTGGCTATGCTATCATAGGCGGCTTTAAAGTCTATGAAGAGGTGTTGAATTGAGTTTTGAAACTCTAGACATTTTTCCATAGCCTGCCTCAAGGTGAAAATCTGATCAGTCGTTGATTTGCCTGGGCTGAAGCCACACTGGTAATGGCCTATGTTTCTGGCATATGGGGCCATCCTGTTTTGTAGGATAGCGGAGAATATCTTATACACGGTACTCAACAACGTTATACCGCGATAATTAGTGCACGCTGTGATATCTCCTTTTTTGTGAACCGGACAGAGGATGCCTTTTCTCCAGTCTTCTGGCATCACTTCCTGCTCCCATACTTGCACAATTAGTTCATGAATCGCTTGGTGTAATGTAGGCCCTCCATATTTAACCAGCTCCGCTGCGATGCCGTCTGCACCCGAGGCCTTGTTGTTTTTGAGCCGGCTGATGGCTCTGCTAACTTCTTCTATGCTTGGTGGCGGCAGCATAGCATTGTCATCAGATATTGGTGGAGCCTCCGAATCCTCAGTTAGCTCGCCATTTAGCAATTCATGAAAGTGCTCTTCCCATCGCTCCAAGATGCCTTTAGGATCGGTGATCAGATTCCCTTCTTTGTCCTTGCAGTATGTGCAACGTGGTGTGAATTGCGTCATACTGCGGACTCTTTGGTAGAACTCCCGCGCCTGGTGCGGCCGTCGTTCTCTGTACTGTTCTGGCTCACAGACGAGATTTTTTTCCCAGGCTTCCTTTTTCCGTCTGTGAATTCTCTTTTCTTCTTTTCTGAGCTCTTTATAGTTCTCTTCGCGTGCCCGTGTTCTCTGAGACTGCTGCATGGCTCGGTACGCAGCATTCTTACGTTCAGTTGCCAGCTTGCATTCATTATCGAACCAGTCGTTCCGATCTTTACGACTTCTGCCTAAGATGGAATCAGCAGTACTAATGACAGTATTTTTAAGGCGTGTCCAGTTCTCTTCGACGCCCGGCATCTCATCCCCAGGACTTAGGGCGAGTTCTAATGCATGACCGTAGCTGTTTCTGGCCATTTCATTGCGTAGTGCAGCTGTGTTGATTCGAGCCTGATCAGCGGATACAAAGCTTTTCAGCGTTGTAATGCGCTCTCGGAGCACCATACCAACAAGATAGTGATCCGAGGCGAAGTTGGCACCTCGGTACGTTCGTACCGTCATCAGACCCGAAAGGTGGCAGCGGTCTATCAACACATGATCTATTTGGTTGCGAGTGGCTCCATCAGGAGATACCCAGGTGGCTTTATGGATATCTTTACGCGCAAATCTAGTACTTGCAACGACCAAGTTCTTACTTGCTGCCATCTCTACAACTCGCTGTCCATTGTCATTAGTGTTTTCATGCAAGCTGTGGTTGCCGACATATTGCCTGTATATGGGCTCCCGGCCTACTTTAGCGTTCAGATCTCCCAGTATGATTTTTACATCATACCTGGGGCAGGCATTAAGTTCCCGTTCAACTAATTCGAAGAACTCTTCTTTATCATCATCCGGGGACTCTTCTGTAGGTGCGTGAACGTTTATGAGGCTGATGTTCTTAAATTTACCTCGCACACGAAGGGAGCATAGCCTTTCGTTTATTGCTTTAAAGCCGATAATGGTAGGCTTCATTCTTTTGCTGACCATAAAACCTACTCCTAGAACATGGTGTTTTGTATGACAGCTGTAATATACGTCATACTCAGGTTTTTGCAAAACACCATTCCCTGTCCACCTCATCTCCTGAATGGCGGTAATGTCAGCTTTATACTTTGACAGGGTATCGGCTAGATGTTTTGAAGCTCGAGTTCTGTACAGAGTTCGAACGTTCCATGAAAAAATTCGTAAATCGTTTTGCCTTTTTCGTTGCCGTGGTCGTCGTCGTTTATTCCAGTATCCGAGGCATGTTGCTCGTTCCGTAATAATTGTTTTTTACGGGTGAGGTTATTAGCCTCACGCCAACCTTACTTGGAAGGGACTAGCCCGATCATATTAGCCTATCCTCTCTCATAGAATAGTTACCAGTGGCCACCGCTAGGAGGTTATGATCGCACTTCCATCAGTCCGAAATAGTTGCGGCACGTGCATGTTATGCTACATGTTATTCCCCCTATTCCGCTGATGACTGACCACCACCACAGTATTTATTACTTCACAAAAACTCCTACTTATTTGTTTGGCTTGGAAGCATTTCTTGATGCTGTGGCCGCAATCGTTGTGAACCTTGTGGCATTTGTGGAAAATTTGCTGAATTACATCCAAGTTCATATAAATATTGTCACGACACCTATGTAGAAAATTATGTAGGTAACAACGTGTTAAGGTAATAGTTGTCAAATTTCTGGGCATAGATTTAGTGTAGTCAACAAGACACGAACACGGGAGGCCAAAATACCGAATGTATTCTCCACTTTAGCTTTACTTAAGCGGGTGTTAAAACACATTTCTTCTGGAGATAAATTCGTGTGGGAAAAGGCTTCGGCCAGGTTCATGTTTGCAGTTCTAACTGCACAGTGTAAGTTTTTGCAGTTATAAATTTAATTCTGAATTAGTAGACTTCGAAAATTTAGATGATGTTCATGAACGCTTTGCTACTACTTAGATCTAAGTCAGTTCCTCAAACATGAACCCAACCTTCATTATATTCTCACTCAAGGCAAAACCATCATCCGCAACAAAAACATATGAACGGAAACAACATCTCGGGTGAAGGCAAGTTAAGTTGCTGCTGTTGTAGCTTCCAAAAGAAAGTTGAGTTTTAAAAAAACCTCCGTTAGAAATTGGCTTATTGGTCCCAATATTTACGTAGATCAACTCGCTCTTTGCATTCATTACGGCGAGTAATACAATGCTGAAGTGCTTTTTATAATTGAAATAAAGAGACCTTGAATGACCCGCTGGTTTTTTATATTTATGTATATGTTTTCCGTCAATCGCCCCCAGGCAATGGAGAAAATGCGAAACTTCATTGAAGTCCATTGCAATCTGTTGCCATTCTTCATTTGGAGTTGACAACTAAAATGAAAATAAATTTGATCTGGGTAAAGTACTTAATGGAAAATTTACTATCTCCTACCTTTATATATTCCCTTAACGCCCGTATAAGTTCTTTGCAAATTTCTATAACTATTTTATCTATTGTTTGAGCAGAGAGAATTTCACGTCTTAACCCGTTGCTAAAAAGCGAAGTGTAATGCCTAGTCGTACCTCCGGTTGGATTGCATCGCGCATCATTGTATCCTGTTTTTGAATTCTGACACATTCGTGATAGCAAATCATTAAAAGTATTTCCATCCATCCTCATAAAGTTTTTATAATCTCTGGGTTCTGTGCATTTCAATCCGCTGAAAAGCCGCTGGCTAGAATACCTTTCTTTTTTTTCTAACCATTCTTTTTGCCAAACCCACGGCCTTTTCCGACATATCCGCCGCTCATACTCTTCCTCTTCATCATCCTCCAGACACTCAGTAACAAATAACATTAGTAAATTATCCTCATCCATTTCTTATTATTTTAAACTTAATCGCGAGCTTACTACAAATTTCACTTCACTCTTAAATTGGCAGTCAAATATCAATGTGACAGTCGGTGTATGCGTCCAGTTGAAGTGTTTGTGTGCAAACCATCAACTCATTATACACCTCAGTTTGGGCAACTGGTTGGCCTATGGATGGGCCCCATAAGGTTCATCTTACCACAAAAATAAAAAATAACTGTGTTGATTTTTTTCTTGCCAATACCCATTTACTTTGGTAGGGTGGAACCGTCACTTTGACAATTTTAAATATGTGCGAGTATTCTAAGAAGCAGCCGTTATTGGAATTTCCGAAAGACAAAAATGGGTAAGTTAGCTTAGTATGTATACGTAATTACGGAAATTATTTACATAATAATTATTACAAACAGCGCATTACTTTGGTTGCAGATAATAGGCAAAACCCATTTGCTCAACGAAGTGAAAAAGCGAAACTACATTAAGATTTGTGGAGCCCATTTCTCTAGCGAAATGTTCACCAGATGCGGACGTCGCCTTCTACCTGGAGCTACTCCAAATTGTCAACCGAACAATAGCTGCTCTGATTTGGAACTGTTCTGGTATTTTATTTCTAAAGTCAATGTAATATCAAAAATTACTCAGAAAGATACGACAATGTAATCCTTTCTGTGCGAAGAAAAAGGAAAGTAAAAATCTATGATCTTCTGTCCCTTTCAAAGCATTTCCCTATAAAAATCTGCATGTGTGTATCCACAATTAAGCAAGTGTGGTGCTGCTGTCAAAAATTCTGCTCACACTGTTAAAAATTCTGGTATTCGGAAGAACAGCTGTTTAACGGTTTCGACCGTTGGAAATGCATGATTAATAGCTGCGATCCATTGGGCGATTTTTTCTACTCGCAAGTGCTTGCGAGTACATCACCAATGGAACACGATTTTTGACCTCCAAAAAGAAAAAGTCATCTATATAGTGTAGTCAAAGCTTTGAAAAACCTGGTGGAGATTTTATGCGTAACTACCCAAAAACATAAGCAATGGTAGTTGCGAGTTGATAGCAGCAGTTTTGAGCACTTTACCAGTCCCAATGGATCGCGACAAATATATTTTTTTGAAAATTATGTATTTAATGGCCTCGATTCCCAGATCCGACGGGAGGGAAGTGAGTGCGGATTTGACACTTTGCGATTCTCAAATCCGCAGTCCCACATTGGTTTAAATCGAAAATTCGGAGTGAAGACTCACGCGATAATGAAATATACGATGTCGGATTATCTTAGACGCATTTGTCGTTCAAATCCGCAGAAAATTTGTTGCGGATCACACTTTTACAGCGCGGAAAATGTCAAAAATAAATTCGGGGTTGCGGATTTGAGAATCGCAAAGTGTCAAATCCGCAACTCACTTCCCTCCCGTCGGATCTGGGAATCGAGGCCAATACGTTTTTAGGAAAATAAGTAGGTACGGTTATAACTATAATGTATTATAAATAAAGAAATTTAAAAAAAATCAACTTTTATTTAAAAGTTTTAACCGCTTTCTTCCTCGTTTCCACAGTTTCGCTACTTATTCCACAATTTTTTTATTTTTTTTTTTTTTCATATTTTTCCACTTATTCTAGTCAAGTTTTGTACTAGTGTCATAAAAAACATTGTGTTAAGAAGCTTTCTAGCTTTTCTGTAGAAAAAGTTCTGACGGCTAGTTTTTTTATGTTGCGTTTGCAAAGCGGTTTTGTAACGTATTTTGAAATCGTGCGTGAATAATTGGTGAATATTCATTAAATATAATAGAAAATTATTACAACTGATGAGAAATCTGCGATTTATCATTAGTTATAATTGTTTCCTATTATTTGCTTTCAGTGAAGTGGGCTCAAAATATATTTGGAACAAGTCTTAATTTACGGTGAAGTAAAAATTAGAAGTGATTAATAAAATTATAAGTGCATTCATTAGACGAACTTAAACTAGTTGGGATGTGGGTTCGACCCTTTCGGTCCACACGATCAACTTCCCAGTATGATGGATGTTGAATATATGATTGGATATTTTAATAATAAATGAACAAAGGGGCGTTCAAGTATTACGTAACGCAATTTTTGAAAATTTTTGACTCTCCCCTCCCCCCCTGTAAGGCGCCGTAACGTTTTTCTGTACCCCCCCCCCTCCCTAAACGTTACGTAACACCCAACACTTTTACCTGAAAGTGACAATTATATGACGCAAAGTACCAGAAAGCCGCTAAAATAGCTTATTTATTGTTTTAATCGCGATTACCCGTAAAACATAAACGAAAAGGTTGCTAAGTTGGGAGATTTGAATGCCCTATTTTTTTATTTAAATAAAAAAACAATGTTACGTAACGCGTTGTTCGAACCCCCCCCCCCCGCCACTGTAACGCATCGTAACGTTTTACAAACCCCCTCCCCACCAAAATGCGTTACGTATTACTTGAACGCTCCCCAATAGGCAATATAGAATATATCTATAATACTGAGAATTTGTCACAATTGTTTATCAATATTTTGGCTAAAATGTCAAACTAAATGTGCGCACTTACAAGATTAGGATGACGAAAATGTATATAAAATTGATGTATTAATGTTTTTCGGCACCTCAATGAAGTCGATATAGTTTTTAGTTCGCGCGGTATCGTGCAGGTACAAAAATCACTTAAGTCATTTAAACCAAAAACCGCTGGACCGAATATTATAAAAATCTTTTCAGATTATATTGTCGCTAATACGCTTCGAATGGCACCTCAAGTAAGTCAATATCTTTCGTGGTTCGGGCGATATCATGCAGGTACAAAAATCACTTACGTCGCTTAAACAAAAAAACGGCTGGACCGAATTTCATGAAAATCTTTTCAGATCATATTTCGGTTAATACGCTTCGAACGACACCTCAACGAACTCGATATCAGTTTTGGTTCGCGCGATATCCTGCAGGAAAAAATGACCACATCCGTACGCACATACACACACACACATACTTCCTCCAAATTTTTTGCTTAAAATGCTCCTGGGACCTTGAAAGATGAAAATACGTTGAAATTTTCGATTTCGATTTTCGGACCGATTGCAATAACTTCCTATACTGGGAAGTTAATAAGAAATAATGAATCAGGTGTGTGTTGTGTAGGGTTTGTGAAGTCTCGAGGTTTTTAAAGTCTCGGGTCCCTAGACGTCTCGAGCTAAATATCCCGGGAATTTCGAGACATTCGAGACATTTTAGATTTTCAAAGGGAATTTAAAGAAAATCAAAATTTGGAACATACATTTTATAATTAAACAAAATTCTTTTTCCTGTATACATATATCACGCAAAATAATTCAAGATTCTAACTAAGTAAGGTACATAAACGAAAATAAAATAAAAATTGTTATCCAAAACTACAGTAACATAATGAGAAATTAATTATTAAGAATATTAAGAACAGTTAAAATTAAATTTGGCACGCAAAATCACTATATTATTATTAAGTTTTGTTCACTATCCTACCTACTTAAAACCTATTTTTTTATTAATAAAAAAGGCTTTTAAAAAAATAATGGCGTTAAGGGATTTGTCGGACAGCCCAAGTAGAAATTCTTCTAGTTTTTGACGAGGCCATACAAGTAACTTGTTAGTAAATGTGGGGAAAAACTAGTCTAGTATTTCCCTACGAGTTATTCAAGTGGAAATGATAGGGAAAAACTATTCTACCATTTTCCTATAAGTAACTTGTGAGGAAATGCTAGAGAAAAACTATTCTAGGTTTTCCCTACGAATAACTTGAGGGAAACTAATCGGAAAAACCTATTCCAGCTTTACCCTACAAGTAACTCACGAGGAAAGGCCGGAGAAAAACTAGACTAGTTTTTCCTACGAATTACTTGTTAGAAAATGATTGAGAAAAACTACTCCAGCATTTTCATACAAGTTACTCCAGCATTTTCATACAAGTTTCTAGAGAAAAACTATTCTAGTACTTCCCTACGAGGACCTCGAGGTGAAATGATAGGGAGGAAACTATTCTAGTAGATTCTTATAAGTAACTCGAAAGGAAATGATATGGAAACTCTATTTTAGAAATCATTTTGAGTAATTTTCGAAGAAACTAAAGTATAAAGCGATTTTAGTATTTTCCTACAAATACTCGCCAGGAAATGTTACCAAAAATTTATATATGCAATCCCAAAACCTTTCTGTAATCAATGTTTTCTCTATAAGATAGATAAAGTCGTTCTCCTCTTTTCCACATTTTTTCCTTAAGTGCGGGAATTCACGGCAACAGAACAGCCAAATACAGTTTCGTTGTGACTTTCGGCTGAATAAGAGTTAAAAAGTGAAAAAAGTGCGAAAGTTTTAACGAGAAACTAACCAGTTTTCGAATAGAAGTCTGATAGTTTTTTGCAAGTAATAGGCTAGTTTTCTACGAAAGAATGGTTGGGAACTGGCTAGTTTTCTACGAGGGGCTGGTTAGTTTATTGCGAGTGAATTGCCAGTTTATTGCGAGTGAATGGCCAGTTTATGACGAGGCGCTCGTCAGTTTCTGACTAGATTTTCCCTACAAGGCACTAGCAAAAACTAGCGTTACATAATCCTACAAAGCCCTCACAAGTTTTCCTCACCAGTTACTTGTTAGAAAAAGGGAAAAACTAACCAGTTACTGGTAGATTACTAGTAAAAATTTCTACTTGGGAGGCGACTTCTGAGTTTAGTCACGACGTTTCCCGACATCGAAAAAACCCTCTCATTTTCGGTCGAGGTAGGCTTAACCGAAAGTAGAGCTTGATACAAGCTTTCCATGTTTGGAGATCTTTGGCCTGTAGTTTCATAGAGTTGAAATTCCTTTTTAATAATGCTCTTCGAAAGCTCCTTGGTTTGAGTTTCTTTAGTCAAAATGCCTTTAATTGCATTTTCTAATTGGTTCTCAAATGTGTCCAACTCTGGTTGTTTGATAAATGTTGCTTCGGAATTTGAATCAACGTCAGTTTCAGCAGTAGCTGTTGCACTGGCACTGGCGGGGAAAAGTCTGTTAAATATTTCCTCTGCGAAACTGATCATGTTAGTTTTGCCGCTGTTTAAGAAGTAGTCACTTTTGTTTTGTTCGGAACTGTTTAAATAATTAATCAGTGATATAAGATGTGTGTTTCGTCGGCCTGCGATTTTGAGTTTAAGTGCGTTAAATAGTGTCTGACCCAAAGGGTCGTTCATACTCGCCAAATTGTTGAGCAGTATGTTGACTATCGCCTCTCCTGTTAACAAATTGGCATCCTGTCTGCTCAATGCTTCGACCGCGAGTTTTGTGGGTTTCAAAATTTTTTCCAGTTTTTCTAATACTGCAATATTTTCTTCTTTCCACTTGCTGGATAATTCCAAATCAATGAGCGCCTTTTTGATAGCATTTTTTAGCTTAAAAAAACGCTCGATCATGGTCAACATAGAGTTCCATCTGGTTTGAACATCATAAAGAAGGCTCAATTCCAATCCAAATTCAGCTTTTACATGTTTTTGGAGAGTTATATTCTTCAAAGGACTTTTTTTAAACATTTTTGTAATGATGCGAGTTTCTTTTAACACTTTATTTATGTCATCTTTAGGTTGCATGAGACGGTTGCCAACAGCATCAACTACCGCTTCTCCATCATCATCAGACATGTCTTCATAATCTTCATCTGCTGATTCGTCATTATTGCTGGACTCATTCGACACGTTATCTTGGACTGTATCTTCAGACGTTTTCTTGCAAAAGGTCTCTAATACGGTAAGATGAATGGCATGGTTAAGACAAAGAACCATTTCGCAGGGACTTTCGCGTCCAAACTTTTTCATAACGTTGGGTCCATCACTCGTAACAGCAACGACGTGGTGTTCGAAATCCACACCAAAGTATTTTATGCGCTGTTCTACTATTTCTCTGATTTCGGTTGCACCGCATTTTCCTGGTATGAATATCAAACCTAAGTTGTAACATTTTCCCAACGCAGTATACACACAAACATTGAAATAGCGTCTGTTTCGGAGACTGGTCCACTCATCAACGCTAAGACTAAGCCTTTTTCCTGACGAGCAGATCTCTTTCAGCTCTCGTATCATTTCCTTTTCTTTCTGGTTGTAAAATTCCAAAATTAAATTCATGACTGTGTTTTGGTCTCTAGATAGCTTGTACCCTTTTGCGGCTAGTGATTCCCGTATGAAATCACTATTGGTAATGGCTCTTATAGTTAATCCATCCTTGGCTGCAAGTGTGGCAACAATTTCACCCAAAGATTTTCTCGGCTGGATTTCAAAATTTAATTTTTGTTGAGTGTCAACTTTGATTTTCTTTGGCGCAGATACACTTTTGGCGATAGGTACTGGTCGATGCCTCAGATGTTTCGGTTTCAGTTGGTGATAGTTCTGGTTCATCAAATTGTATCTTATGAATGCGCTGTAAATGTCTCAAAAGCCCAGTTGTATTTGATCCTTTGCATCCTATTTTCTTCGGACATTTCAGGCATTGCGCATCAGATGAATCTTTATTTTTTTTGTAATATTTCCAGACCTTTGAACTTGCTCCATCCATTTCGAATCAAGTCACGATACTTTTCTTTTAAAATACATACATATATGTAGGTACCTAAAACAAACAAGTAATTTTTCATAAAATAAAATAAAACTTGGCAAAACGAGCGTAGGGTACCGACTTTAATATATTATATAGCGCCTGGCACGAATCTTTAGGGCTGGACCGGGTAGGTCAGCGCTAAATACTCGTGCCGGCCAGTGTATAGTGCTCTAAATAATAACTGATTACTGAATCTAAAAAATTCCCATAGGGGAAAATCCCGCTCTTGTACATATTATTTTCTGTATTTTAGGTATTAAGTTGCTCTTTTGTACAATAAAGAGATTTTAAATTCATACAAACTAGCAAATCCAAATCGGTAGGTATGTAAATGTACCCTGCAAACATTTCGATTCGAAAACGATTCGAGAACGATTTGCCAAAAGCGAAAGCTTGCTTCGATATCAAACTCGTTAACGACTCGTTAACGAATTCGAAGGCGATAAAAGCGGAGCGAATCCCTTTCTCGTACCGATAACGAATCGCATACTCGTGCCCATAAATCTTATATCTAATCTTTAATGGCTTACCTTGACCTGCTTTTGTAGTTATATGTCGTAATAACTGACGCTCAGAAACACCGACTGATCCGAACTTGTTAACAGTAAAGCTCGATTGCCGGCGGCAACTCGTATACAAATACACTAGAACGCCGACGAAGTTAAAGAAACTCTTTCGATGTAGTCAACTTTCTCCTCCAATGCTTTTCAGAATTTCCCCTCTGCGCATAGATATGCGCAGGGTCAGAAATAGGACTACCACTAAGAGCCCCCATACACGGTCGGGTTTGATGAAAATCTGGATGTACATGTACATCCAATTTGACCGTGTATGGGGGCCTTAAGTGTGAAGTCGTTTAGTTTACTACAATGAAATGTCGACTGCATCGGGGTTCTACTGTATCGAAGGACACCGCGCCGCCGGCCTCTACGTAGGAATCGCGCGCGCAACATACTGCAAGGAGAAGTGTGACTCCCCATGGTACATCTGCAATTCATTATTATTTCTCGATGTCTCGAATGTCTCGAGCTATATTTCCCGACATCGAGACAAGCTGAAGTCCCGGGACTTCTCGGGACGGGAATTCCCGGGACACAAACTCTAGTGTTGTGCCAGTTTGTCGTTCTACCGACAATTTAAGAAATTTCCCCAAAAACAGAGACACGTAAGTATAATCATAAAATAATTCCACAATTTGCAAGCTAAATTTCCTCGTCAACCGAATCATATCTTCTATCTCACCGAAATGAGATTTAATTTTATCGTAAGACAATATTAGTGACTTTACACCGCCTTTATCAAATCAAACCGCCACAAAATTGTGTAAATGCTTTCCTTTTCACATATTAACTGCTTTTTTCATGTTCTTCACATTCTTGTCGCCGATCCCTGTCATTAATTTGGATATTTACTTCTTATTCTTTATTAATACGTATCAATTTTTACATGAATTCCATAAACAAAGGAGGTGGGTCAAAATTGCCCCAGGCCCGGCACAAAAGAAAAGTATCTCAGATTATCGGCTATAATAAGTATTGAATTTCTGTATAGTTGTTATATCCCGTATCTGTGGCTAAGGTGTTAATAATACTATTTCTTTTTATTCGGGCGAAATGGCTAATTAACCCTGTATTTTTATAACGACACCACATATCTTCATGAATAAGGTATCAGTGCACGCTGAATACTGCCACCTATCTAAAATTGTAAAAACGACGGTACCACAGTACCAACTTCCAGAGTTATGAGTCGTCAAAGTCTAAGTTTTGTTTTTTTTAACAAAAATGTCACTTTCAACCACCTTTTTCTCCAAAATATTCATAGTCAACTAATGTTTTTTTCCCCAGAATAAGAAAGCTTGGAGTTTTTCCTATGAATAATGTCCAGACAATTTTTATGCTACGGCCTTTACTTTCGAAGTTATAAGCAATTTTAATACTAAAATTGGAGTTATTTCGTACTTTTTTAGTACTCTTTTTCCTAAGCTTATGTCGAAAAGAACTAAGTGAAAAAAAGTCAAAGTCAAAATTGCTTGCAATTTCCGCAAATAAGGCCAGTTTTAGCATTTAAATTGCCGTCGTTTTTACAATTTTAGATAGGTGGCAGTATTCTGCGTGTACTGATACCTTATTCATGAAGATATGTGGTGCCGTTATAAAAATACAGGGTTAATTAGCCATTTCGCCCGAATAAAAAGAAATAGTATTATTAACACCTTAGCCACAGATACGGGATATAACAACTATACAGAAATTCAATACTTATTATGGCCGATAATCTGTGATACTTTTCTTTTGCGCCGGGACTGGGGTAATTTTGTATGGGCTGTGACCCACCTCCAAAGGTGGTTTTTCTTTATTTTTTTATTTTAACTATTTTTTACTACTTTCCTAGTGCTGCCTTATGGCTTAAAACTATAAATCGACTTGATCTGTTGAAGAAATACAGATTAATTAAAATTTGTACAAAACATTTCCAAGAGGAAATGTTTTCCAAGTCGGGAAGATTTATAGGAACAGCCATGCCAACAGCTCCAGACTTGGCAATGGCTAATATGATGTTCAACATTAGCGAACATGTTAAACTACAACATGTTTCGCCTGCTGAGGACATAGATTCGTTGCCGTGTTCTAGCTCCTCACTTGATCAGGTATAAACTTTCGTAAAATACTCGAACGGAAATGTAACACTAAGTATTTTCATCTTCTATATAGACAGTTACCGGTTCAAATCCGAAAGCACCAACCGACGTTGCCTACGAGAATGAAATAAATAAATTAAAAACCCAAGTCCGTTTACTACAAAATAAAGTAGCTGAACTTACTGATAAAAAGAAAATTTCTGCAAAAGAAAGAAAGAACAATGCCCTGTCGACCATTAGACAATATTTACCTAAAGAGTTTATAGAAATATTGTCGAATGCCTTATAAACTCAGGCAGAATTAGCGGAAGTCGATATTCAGACGAAGTGAAAGAAATCGCACTGAAAATTTATTACGCTTCTCCTAGTTGCTACAGCTACTTAAAAAATATAGTAAGTTTGCCAACTAGGAGAACACTTGAGAGATTTACTGAGAATTGGCCGTCAACCCCTGGCTTCCATGATATATACTTCCAAGCCCTTCAATGTAAAACTAGAAATATGAACAACAACTCGAAAATGTGCGTTGTGTTGGCTGATGAAATGTCCGTAAAATCAAATTTGTACTACGACAAGTCCAGCGGTCGAATAATTGGACTTCAGGATCATGGGCGGACTCGGCAGAATGTGACTGCTAAATATGCACTTGTCCTAATGGCCAGGGGAATAAACGAAAACTGGAAACAGCCACTAGCATATTTCCTTATCAGCAAAAGTTTTTCCGCAGGAAAAACTAGAAATTTAGTTTTCGAAGCTACACGAAAATTACGAGCTCATGGACTTGATCCAAAAGCATTTATTTGCGATCAAGGAACAAACTTTCAATCTTTTCAACGGTTACTTGGGATTGATGCAAACAATTGCACTTTTGCCGTTGATAACAAGGAAATTGCTTTTATGTATGATCCACCACATTTATTAAAAAGTGTGCGAAATAACTTAATGGATCACAATATACTCGTTTGTGGTAAAAAAGTAGATTTCGAAGACATTGTGAAATTCTACAACTGGGATAGCACAAACAGCTTAAATCTTGCACCAAAATTAAATGCAAGTAACATGCGACCGAACACCTTTCAACGAATGAGAGTGTGTTTCGCCGCGCATATATTGAGTAATACAGTGGCTAGTGGCACTAAAACGCAAGTTGTTGCAAAATCAGCCTCTGAATCAGCTGAAACAACGGCTGATTTCATACAGAGATTTGATCAACTTTTTGATCTATTTAATGCCACAAAGAGAAAGCACTATAAACCAATGAAAAGGTGTTTCAATGGATCAATGAAGCAAATAAGCTTCTTAAATGACATGAAAAAATATATACAAACGATCCAAGTACAGAATCGTGATGGAAAAGACATTACGAAAACTGTAAAGTGCTTTAGAGGGTGGCTCCTATCTATTGAATCACTGAAATGGATATGGACTGATTGTCTTAAAGACGGCTTAGAATCTCTAATAACGCGAAACATAAGTCAAGGAGCATTTGTTCGGAACTTTACGCAGTTATAATGGAAACTGCCTAAGACCAACACCGAGGGCTTTCATGTTCGCATTTAAAAAAGCCTGTGGTCTGAAGTTCCTGGAGGAGATGAAGAATAGAAATTGCTCAATACGCGGAGAATTACCCTTTGAAACAGGTAATTCAAACATCTTTCGCACTTTGGCGACGCGTATTTCTCCTCGCAATTCTGGGTCAATATTGGTTATTGACCCAGAATTCAAAGCAGAAGATTTTGCAGAAAATAATGCCATACATTATGTTTCCGGTTATTTACTAAAAAAGAGTAGAGATCATCACCATTGTCTTCACCCCGATAATGGTACAGGAAGCGAAAGCAGCACTTTCATTGCTTTTAAAGAATATGAAAACTGTAATTTAGTTGTTCCAACACGCGACTTTGTTACAGAAATTGAACAAATCGATAAGAAATTCAGAAAGGTGTTTAATGAATTGATTCCCTCGGAGAATATTGAAAGCACAATTTTTGAAAAAGTTCAAGAGAACTGAGGAGTGACTTTTCAAAAGGCCTTATTTCCATTTAGATTAAATTTTCAGAAACCGTAAATTTCTGTTGTACGTCCAAAATATGCAAAATTGTTATTTTTTTTTGCATCAATATAGTTTGTCCTAGTATAACTATATTTTTACAGTGGTAGATGAAAAATATTGTAAGTGCGACTTCATTAAAAACAAAAAATAGTTTGGAAATATGCCCTTTTGTTTGAGACGTTTGGAAATAAGACCTTTTGTATGGACATCCATAGGAAAAATGACTTTATTACATTTTTTTTTAAAAAGTCTTTTGCTTTAAGGCCCTAATACACTCAGCGACGAAGTCCAACATGAAATTCAGTTCCAACAACAAAATATTAAGGGAAGCTTAAAAAAAAATACAGTCACAAAATTAAACTAACCCAATCTCAAAAACCTCCTAACACAGTCAAAATTACCAAGCAGTGCACAACACGGCCGCCGGAGGGGAAATCTTTGCACAATAAAGGGGTTCGGCTGCATTCGTATGTCTTGTTGGGCTTTACTTTATGAGTGCGTGCCCGAGGTAAATTTTCTGGCGACTTTCAAGAAATCTCTTCTGCGGTGTCGCCGGCTAGAAATTGAAGCCAGTGTTAGATAATTATGAATGGAAATTGAATTAATGTCGCAGTAATGCACTCTACGAACTTGTTCCTGTCATGGGATATGAGAATAGATCTTTTTTGTTTGATATTTAAATTTTTCATTCATGTGAAATTTTGATATCGCTGCTTTTGCTGATTTGAAATTTAGCAAGTGCGGCTAATAAACAATAAAAAATCGAAATAAATGAATTCTAATAAAATATATTTGTAAAATTTTTATTTGGGAAGACATAAAATATGTACAAAAATTAAAATTTATGGTAAAATATTTACAACAATTTGAAAGTTTTATTAAAAAGTTTAAAATTTGATGGAAGATTTTTATTTATTTTTTGGTATTTACATACAAAAATAATAAAAACCATAAAAAATGAATTTACGCAAAATTTATCTACACTCATGTTGTAAAATACCTGTGCAAGGGATACACCTTTTTTGCGAATCTAGTTCCGGGAAGTTGTTACGGCTAAAAGACAATAACGAAAAACAAGGATGTCATAAAACTTAATTATTACATGAAGGTAGTATTTGCCATTAAAATATTTTCTTGGGTTTTTCATAAAGCCAAGGTAATAAACACCGATTGATCACTACCTGTCCACCGGGCAAGAATCCCTAAATTCTCAAATCAAGGAAATCACCATCAAGCAAGTCATTAAAATTCTTGCCAAACAAACCGATTTTTCCTCAGATTTTATTTTTTCCCGAAAATACGATCACCATCCATGCCTGCAACAAAAAAGGTTTGAAATTTCCCCTGCAAAAACCGAAGCAGAAGCTCTCACTTATACAAACGCATCTCGTGTAAGATTACGCAAATGCTTTATACAGAATACAACTAGCGCAGAGATTTGCTTGGAGCGGAAATTTGATGTATTAAAACTGAAGAATTTTAGGGAATTTTCGTTCTTAAATTTTGTGGACAATTTTTAAAACATAATTTACTCATGAAAGAAGGCTAAAATTCAAAAATTTTCCACCATGAATAGCTAGATAATCGATTTAAGTTTATCGTACATTAAAAAAATTTTAAAATTTTTCCACCTAAATAGGAGTATTTTCCGGGCGCAGGTACGGAACTTTGAACCATTATAACTAATATACTAATAAAAAATATTAAAATTTTCCACCATGAATAGCTAGATTTATGTTTTCTTAAAAATACCTAATTTAAATTATTTCATTTGGTTGGATAGTTTTCTTAATATTCGCGGGCGCGCGATACCCTATAATTGCTCGATTGAGTGTATTAGGCCCTTCTACAAATTCACGCAGGAAATGTGGCGTTTTGTTCAATTAAATACACCGTTTATTTCATACATGGGAATATGCCTGTTTTGAAAAAAAAAAAATCTATATTAGTATCCATTTTTTATAGGAACGAAGGACTTTTCTTTCGTCCTATTAACGTGAATAGGTGATAATTTAGCCTTGCTACTGGATTCCATCGAAATTTGCTCTAAAGTAAAAAATGGAAATAAGGCCTTTTGAAAAGTCACTCCTCAACTATTCTTATCGATGTTGCGACAATTATGATGCTGCATATATAATTCGTCTCTTCATTAGAGTGAGAATTTACTTTCTCCTCAAAAAATATAATAAAATACTTCAAGAGCCGAATAGCCGACACAAAATACTGTCGGTGACAAATAGATAAAAGAATTATCCGAGAAGTATGCAGTTGGACTCCTAACATAGTTAGGAGAACTCCAACGTATGCTTTAAGGAAACGCTCTTGAAAATATGATTACTTGGAAGAAAGGCGAACTGTTTGGAACAATAGCTCTTTAAATCCGGGTTGGCATTCTGGGTAGCATTCGGTAGGCAACTCGGCACATAAATGATGTTAATTCAACTCACTGAAATATAAAATGGTTTGTATTGCAATACATATTAATAAATTTTAAATATATTTAATTACGGTTACTTGTTTAGGAGGGTGCTGTAAAGGCAGATGCTACCATCAGAAGGAGGTGTACGTCTTTTAAATGGACAACATGCCAAATCTCGATCTGGAACTCAACAATCTTGGTATGTTAACTTTTTCTTCAATTTATCATATTACAAAGTGGAACCAATTCCCATGGAGTTGGTTCCATACGTTTTGCTTTTCAGATTTTGGAGATGAACAACGTTGCAAATCTCGATCTGGAACTCAACAATCTTGGTATGTTAACTTTTTCTTCAATTTATCATATTACAAAGTGGAACCAATTCCCTTGGAGTTGGTTCCATACCTTTTTCTTTTCAGATTTTGGAGATGGACAACACGGCAAATCTTCATTCAAAACTTCATCTCAGTATGTTCACTTGTTTTTCGTTTCACTAAATTACAATTTACACATTTTTTCTCTTCAATTTTTAATTTTTTGTAATTTTTGTTAACTACTGTAATGAATTTGTTATAAGTAAATATATGTAAATATAGCTGTACTAACAAAAGTTTAATTAAACGTTTATTAAGATTGCAATTTCTAGGTTTAATAAACATAAGTCGACAAAATGTTTTAATGCGAATGAGAAATGTCATCTTTGTTAACAATTCATGTTGACAGTGTACAGCACAAAAAAGGTAAACAAGTTTCTTGGTGGTTAATACATAGAAAAATCCATCAACTTCTCTATTCATAAACACATGCAGAGCTGGAAGTACAAGAAGATGGTACATGAATTCACACAAGCAAAATAAAAGTCCAGACGGCACAAAAAATTGCGGAGAAGAGAAATCAGTGCGTCTCTTTCGCACTTCGTGAAATAACATTTCTTTATTTACCCTCTCTTTCTTCGATTTTTGTTTTGTTTTTAAATTGAATTTTGTCTCGCTTGCACCTTGCCGATTGATATATTCACTCGCAAGGGAGCTTATGGGAAATTTTGAGAGCGTCGTATCTTTGTGGGTAATTTTTGGTAATATTCTTTCTCTATAAATTAGGACAAGAACTAATTTTCTCTTTCTGTTCTTTCCTTTTTCTCGTTTTCTTAACATTTCCATTACCTATCCATACCATACCTATTTTCTTTTTATTTCTTTCTCTTTTCAAATTTTTTTATTATTGCATGCTTCATTTTCATTTCTTATTTTTGTTCGTTGAAATTTTAGTTGCGTATAATATAGGAAATTAATTTGACAGATAAAGTGAACATGAAAGCAACAACACCGAAGGAGCAAACTATTTGCACAGATGGAGACTTAGGAGAATATGAACCACAAACCTCTACAAATCTGGATAGTCAAGTCTTAAAAAAACCGAGGAGGCAATGGCAGAATGCTCATCACAATGCGATCAAATACTACGTTTATAAGCGGAGTTTCCCTCCGGATGGAACTTTCGATCCGGAGTGAAACACCGCTTATAAACTGGGAGTGAAACTCCAGAACTTGGATTTTCGCTCCCGAAGAAAAAGCTGGAGTGAAACTTCGATCCCGGTTTATGTTGTGCTTATAAACGCTGACTTGGAGTGAGATTTTTTTCCAAGGGGGGAAAACTTAGTAAAGAAGAAGCTGGGTATTTTATTTTGCTACAATAGTTTTTTTCTTTATTTATTGATTTTTTAAATACATTAAATTAAACATTGGGTTTACAATTTGTCTTTGCTATGATTTTAAATTTGAGCTTGGAGCTGTCATTTCAAACCAGAAAGTATTTTGGATTTTCACTCCCATTGCTTATAAACCCATCGGGAGTTTTACTTTGGACTGAAGATCCGGGAGTGAAACTCCGCTTATAAACGTGGTAAAAGTCTAGAAATTAACAAGTCTTTCATCTTCATATAGTTAATGAGTGGAAGACGAACAGCTACAGTGGCTCAAAGTTAAAATGGAACAAACTGATAAAGGTTTAAGGTTTAGAAAACGCTATAATACAATTAAGTTTTATGAAACCATTAAATATATTTTTGAACTTCTTTTTGGAAAAACGTATTATTTACGGACGAAAGTAAATATAAAGTTTTTCAATCAGATGGCAGATCATATGTGTAGCGAAGAGTTAATGAAGAACTGAAAGGAAAAAATCTGCAACCAACGGTTAAACATGGAGGAGGTTCTGTGATGGTGTGGGGTTGCATGTCTGCAGCTGGAGCTGGAAAACTTCATTTTATTGAAGGAATAATGGATCAGTTCATGTACATATTTGAACATATTAAAATCAAATGTGAAGCAGAGTGCAAGGCAATTGGGTATAGAGAGCAATTTTTACTTTTACCAGGATAATGATCCCAAACACATAGCCTACAATGTTAGGAACTGGCTTATTCATAAGTGCCCTCATGTGTTAGAAACACCACCCCAGTCTTCTGATCTCAATGTAATTGAGAATTTATGGAGTTATTTAAAGAAGAAATTAAGAAACTATTCTATACCTAATAGAGATGCTTTAAAAATCGCACTTACCGAAGAATGGGCTAAAATTGAGCCTTCATACTGCCGAAAATTAGTCGAATCAATGCCAAATCGCCTTAAAGCAGTTAAAAGGCAAAAGGGACTGCCAACAAAGTATTATATCATAAAACTTTTATGTAAATTTAGTATTAAGAATGAGTTCAGTATTATGTTTCATTTTATCTTTGAGGTAGTTTTTGTTATTTTTCAGAGTTTTATTATTTTTCCATAATGAAATCGTTGAATAGAAATCTAGTAATTTTGTTTTTTAACTATTTATTTATAATGCTTTTATGAAAATATGACAGCATTAAATATACTATATAAATAAATTATTATTTTCTCATGGAAGATTTTTTTTGCCATGTTCCATTTTTACTTTGAGCCACTGTATATGCAAAAGTTCCTCAAATGACGATGTCTGGCTATCAGAGAGAGAATGCAACATTTTTATACGCGTTTGCATACAACTAAATTAAATAACTAAACTTTTATGAGTTTGTATGGGAATAAACTTAATGTATTGGTGCATATTTGCTCGCTTGTTTTGATTTATGAAAGAAAACAGCTGATTCAATTTTCTTTCCGTTTCTGTTCTGCATACTTTATCGTTAAGAGAGAATCTGGCTTTGTCTCGCTGAATTCACAAGTATGCGTTGAGTTTTGCTCAACAGTCTTGTTCATATATGTACGCGGGGAGGGGGGGAATTTTGTATGAAGATGAAAGACTTGTTATTACTAGACTTTGAATGAGATGCCTGTAGCGGTTGCTACTTGTTATTAATTTACGTTCGTTGCTACTTGTATTAGTTTATGTTCGTTACTGTAGCAAGTTTATTCAACATTCAGTTCAGTTCCTGTATTAGTAATTTTTGAGTACAGTGTTTTTAATATGTCAAAAATTATATTTTCACTACTACTTAGAAATACACTTTAAGAATACTGAATCAGATATCATATACGTAGACACTGAACACACAAACGATTTTCAAAAAACATAGACACACAAAAAGTTGTCATGAAAAATAAAATTTGAAAATGTATGAGTATTAGTTAGAAGATAAAAGATTCTACATGTCCGGATTTTAAACCGTTGAAATAATTAACGTTTTTGTTAAAATTAATTTAAATATAATTCATTAAAAATAAAAATCTAAATTTACAAAATATTTTAATATAAGATTTATTAAAATAAAATGGTGTGACGTGGTTTTCAAATAAAATAAAATCTAAAAAAATCTCAAGACCCCCACATCTTTTCTGGTGACCCCGACTAAGAAGAATTGCAGCCTTTCAATGAACAAAAATTTATAATTTGAAGAAAGAAGAAACAAGAAAGAAAATTTTAAAAATTATAGAAGAAAATTTAGAAGAAAGAAGCTAATACAAGAAAAATTAAGAAATCTATTCAAGAAAGAAAATTTAAAAAAATTTAAAAAAGGAAAGTCAATTTTAATTTAATTAAATATTTTTCTTTTAATTTTATTCAAATATTGTACAAAATAATACTTTTGAACATAAAACTTCCAACACTAACACTCTTCCTAGTATCAAAATATAATTTTTCTCTTGCTTTCGATTCTAAATGAATATTTTTCATTTTTATTAATCGAAATTTTCTTTAAGATTTTTGTTTTTACGTCTTTCAACGCGAACGTTCACGAGTGTCCTTTCGTAAAAGTATCGCGAAGTTTTAAAGTATAAAAATTGAATTTCTTGTTACGCGAAAGTTAATTCGTTGTGAAAATATGAGTGTACAGGCGAATGGAACTAATTGTGATGACAATATAAATGAGAATTGTGGACATATTAGCGCTTCTGCAATTAAGCTACCAACCTTCTGGTCTCCTTGTCCAGAAGCATGGTTTGTCATAGCAGAAAGCCAGTTTACCTCTAAACATATTAGACAAGATGAGACGAAATATGAGCATATTATACAATCTCTACCTCTAGATGTTATAATGAATATGTTAGATGTCATCCAAAATCCACCTCATGAAAATAAGTACGAAACATTGAAGAGAGTCCTCATCCAACGATTCACCGAATCAGAAGAAAGAAAACTAGAACAACTTCTCTGTAATACAGAAATGGGAGATAAACGACCATCTGAATTTTATAGGTCGATGGAGATTCTTGCTGGAACATCTTCTAACTTAGGAAAAGATTTGATTAAGAAACTTTGGATGCGGAAACTACCATCTAATATCAACATTGCATTGATGTCTTCTGGAAATCAGAACATTCAAGATCTTCAAATTCTGGCTGACAAAATTTTCGATGTTTCAAAGTTTCAATATGTTTCTTCAATAAATAATAATCCATCAAACCCTTTTTCAAATCAAGAAAATATTAATTATATTGAAAAGATAAATGTTTTAGAAAATAAAATTGAAAATTTATCGAATTTAGTGAGAAAACTCACAATTAATAAAAATGATAATTTTCATCACAGATCTAGGTCCAGGAGAAGAAGCTCTTCAAGGCAGAACTTTAATAATTATAATAATAAACCTTTTTGCTGGTTTCATTTCAAGTTCGGAAATAATGCAAAGAGATGTGTGAAACCATGCAGTTTCAATAATTCAAAAAACTAAATTACCCTTCAGCGTGTGCAATAAATAATTTACCTCAGAAATCAAAAAGACTTTTTATTTTCGATAAAGAAAATAAATTTAAATTTTTAGTGGATACAGGAGCAGAATTATCCGTCGTTCCAAATACATATTATGGAAAATATAAAAAAGACCCAAATTTAATTCTAACTGCAGCTAACGGATCGTCTATTCATACATATGGAACAAAACTTTTAAAAATAGATTTTGGTTTAAGACGAGACTTCACTTTTCCATTTATCATTGCAAACGTCAACAAACCTATTATCGGCGCAGATTTCCTGATCCAATTTAATTTACTTGTTGATATGAAAAATAGAAAAGTGATAGATGTTACTACAGATCTTAGTGTTAACGGAATCATGATTAAGACAAACTCTCCTTCACCCAGACATTTTTCTGTGGACAATGATTATGGTAATATTTTGTCTAGATTCCCTTCACTTACTCAACCTCCAAGATATGATTTACCTGTAAAACATAACGTAGTACATACCATCGTTACTAAAGGACAACTACCCTTTTCAAAAGCCAGACGATTAGACACCAATAAATTTAAAATAGCCAAATTAGAATTTGACCACATGGTCAAATTAGGATTGTGTAGAAGCTCTTCATCATCTGTCTCATCAGCATTACACATGGTCCCGAAAAAGAATTCTTCAGACTGGCGACCGTGCGGAGACTATCGAAGATTAAATTCAATTACAATTCCAGATAGGTATCCAATACCACATATTCAAAATTTTACGTTGAATTTGGATGGTTGTAGTATATTTTCGAAAATTGATTTAGTCAGAGCTTATCACCACATCCCAGTAGGAGAAGAAGACGTTTTCAAAACAGCAATTACTACACCTTTCGGCTTATTCGAATTCACGCGAATGCCCTTTGGTCTCAGAAACGCTGCCCAAACATTCCAGCGTTTTATGGATAAAGTTTTGAACGGCTTAGAATTTGTTTTTGTCTATATTGACGATATTCTTGTGGCAAGCAAGAGTGAGGAAGAACACAAAGACCATTTAAACCAAGTGTTCACCCGATTAGAGGAATTTGGAGTAAACATTAATCCAGGGAAATGTCTTTTCGGAGTAAATTCAATTGATTTTCTAAGCCACAAGATTACAAAAGACGGGATTCTTCCATCTGAAGACAGAATTAAATTTATTCAAAATTTTCCGTCGCCAGATTCAGTTAAACAAGTCCAAAAATTCATCGGAATGGTAAATTATTTCCACCGATTCATTCCACAGTTAGCGAAATTGTTAAGTCCTATTCATATTCAACTAGAGAAAGAGCTTAAGAAGAATAAAAAGGTTAAAATTTTTGACTGGACGGAGGAATGTGAAAATGCATTCATTAAAGTCAAAGAGGCTTTTATTACTGCAACATTATTAGTTCATCCGGCAGAGGAAGCTACTTTACGATTGACTGTTGATGCGTCAAATATAGCAATCGGAGCAATGCTGGAACAATGCAAGAACAACAAGACGGAACCATTTGCATTTTACTCAAAGAAATTGAGTGCACCAGAAAAGAACTATTCAACGTTTGATAGAGAGCTTTTAGCTGTATATTCAGCAATTAAGCACTTCAGACATTTCTTAGAAGGTCGCGATTTTACAGTGTTCACAGACCACAAGCCTTTAACCTCGGCAATTTGGACAAAAGCTGAAAGAAGTCCAAGGCAAGCGAGTCACTTAGATTATATCACCCAATTTACCTCTGACATCAAACATATTAAAGGTGAATCTAACGTCGTGGCAGACGCTTTATCACGAGTAGATGCAGAAATTATGGATTGCGACACGATGAACGAAAGTGAAATTGATTTGGACATTATTGCAGAAAAGCAAAAGGATGACATTGAATTACAACATTTAATTGAGAATTCAAACGGAAATTCAAAATTCGTATTAAGAGAAGCAGATGTAGCTTCATCCGGAAATAAAATTTGGATAGAATGTTCCACTGAAAGAGATCGACCATTTATTCCAGTGAGTATGCGGAAAAATATTTTTTTTTATTTATTTATTTATTAACGGGATAAACCCTCTTAAATTTTTAACAAAGTATACAAAAGTAGAACATTGCAAATTTTTGGTTTAGTACTCAAAATAACACAATAACATATAATAACACATAATTAAATGCACAAAATGAAAGTAATAGAAAAATAAAATAAAATAAAATAAAATGCCCCCTACACGCGCCGCCACAAAGTGGATTTAACAGTAGAATCGTTGACATATCTCAAATCAATTTCATTCGCCATTACATTAGCCAAAATCATAGCTCGGTTTATCGCGCAATGGGCACCGATGTTCGTTCTAAATCTTTCCTCAACAAAAATGTCAGTGTTTCTCGAGTTGAGACGCGGTACACGAAAATGAACGTAAGATAAAAGGGCAGGCGAGTCAATAAGCCCATTCAATAGTTTAAACAATAATAACACATCATTATGATCTCGCCTCCTTTTCAATGACAACAAGTTAGTGGAGTGCATAATAGGTTCGTAATCATGGTCATCGATGCTCATTGGGTTTCCTGTTGCATATGCAATCTGTCGCAAGATTTTATGTTGTATCGTTTCCAATGCCTTTACATACTTATCCGCGTCAGGTGACCAAGCGACGGAACAGTATTCTAAAAGTGGTCTCACCATGGTTTTATATAACAAACTTAAAATCCTTTGGTCGCGAAATTGTTTGAAGTTGCGATATACCAAGCCCCAAGTACGCCATGCAGATGTACTTATATCACTAATATGACGGTTAAAAGATAGCTTGCTATCAAATACTACGCCTAAATCTTTGAAGTACGCAACCTTCTCCATTAATTCGCCCCCCAAAGAATATCCATACTCTACTATTTTTTTCTTTTTCGTGTACGTCATTGTTACGCATTTCTTTATATTCACCTCAAGACCATTATCCGAGCACCATATGAAAAAAGAGTTTAAGTCTTCCTGCAGAGCAACTGCATCTTCAACACAGGTAATCTGTTTATAAATCTTAGTATCGTCCGCATAAAGTAGCACCGAGGACGACTTAACTATCTTTGGCAAATCATTAATATAGAAATTGAAAAATAACGGTCCCACATGAGATCCTTGCGGAACTCCCGATGGCACATGCACTCGTGCTGACTCGCAGTTATTTACACTGACATATTGCTGTCTGTCCATTAGGTAGCTACTTATCCATTTCAATAGGTTACCAGTTAACCCGTAAGCTTCAAGTTTTTTCAGTAGTAATTTATGAGGAACCCTATCAAATGCCTTAGTTAAGTCAGTGTAAATAACATCAGTCTGCTGGCCATTATCGATCGATCGCAGTAACATACTTTCAATTCCAAGAAGGTTGGTTGGTAGTCGTTGATCTTCGCCCAATAAATCCGTGTTGTTCAGGGCAAATTACGGTTCTATAAATAGTGCACAAGTAGCCAGCAACAAATTTCTCAAAAAATTTTGGAAGAGCACTTAGAATAGAAACAGGCCTATAATTTGACACACATGATTTGTCGCCTTTTTTATAAATCGGATGAATTTTGCTAACTTTCCAAATTTCTGGAAAAGTCCCAGACGCTAGTGACTTATTAAATATAGAGCAAATAGGCCTTGCTAACGAATATTTGCATGCATTCCAAAACAAATTCGGTATCCAGTCAGGTCCAGCACCCTTATCGCAACGCAATTTTGACAAACCATCAAAAATTTCCATCAATCCTATCTCCATTGAATCTACAATTCTACCATGATTGATAGCAAAACTGTTCGTTTGTTGAATATTAGCATTATTATCTGAGTAATTTTTTTGAAATTGATTTGCAAATAGATCACTTATCATTTTTGGGTCATCTGATGAAACTGCGTCATTGTGCATACATTTAGGAAGTTGATTCGACTTAATCGCGGAGTTAATATGTCTCCAGAACAACTTTGGATTATCGGGTAGATGCGTTTCAATGTACCCCAAATATTCATTTTCACATTTAAAATGTAACCGTTTACACAATAGCTACCCATCCACTAGCGTTCTTTCCTTGAGGAAAAGCTAAGCCACATGGAAAGTATAGCAGTGAGTGGGTAAAGGCATGATAATTACGCAGTTTTATTTTATTGTTGAGTTATCCCACCGTACTAGCTTCACAGAAAGTATGCTTAGTTGATGGTCTGAACAATCCAGAAAATCTGTTGTCGGTTATTACAAAAGTATACAGCGTGCATTCTGTAGAGAAAGAAACGTGTGTTAGTGGATGTTAGTAGATGAAACGGTTTCTGCAAGTTTTATTTTCATCTTGCAGGCATTCCGCTGTGATTAACAAGTGGGAAGCTTCAGTTAAATGCAAAATGGAGAAGAATACGGAAGAAATCGAAAGTATTGAAAAAAGTGATATAAGAAATGTTCCTAAAAATATTTTAAAGGAATTTTTAGAAGCTTATAGAGCTAATCCAGCTTTATGGAAAATAAAAAATAAAGAAGTTTATGGTAATAGAAATTTAAAAATAATTGGATACAAGGAATTATTAAAAATTTGGAAGAAACATGATTCACAAGCGGACATCCGAACTGTAAAATTAAAAATACAATCATTGAGGGGATCTTTTCGGAAAGAATTAAAAAAGGTAAGTTTCATATTAATATTTTATTACAGTAAAATTAATTAAATATTATTATTAGGTTGAAATATCTCAGCGTTCTGGTAGTGGAGTCGATGATATTTATAAACCGCAGTTGTGGTACTTCAGTTTAATGTCATTTTTGAGAGACCATGAATTACCAACGGAAAGTTCTGATAATATAGAGGATGAAGTTACTCCGAACAAAAATAGAGATACATTTGATGAATCGTTTACTGAAATGGAAGGTGAAATAAATGAGGTAATAGAAATGCTAAATTTGAATAAGATATATTTCTGTATATTACCTTGTAATTTGATTTTTAAATTCACGCTTTGCCTTTTCGGATCATGTTATCTTGCCAAGCGACAGTACCTGCCCCATTAAAATATTGAAGGTAATGCTCACGGGTCTGTTTAGCAGTTAATGTGGTATTTTTTATATGAAGTTTTTCTAGTCCATGTAATTCAGTGGCATCTTTTCGCCATTCTGCATCATTTTTTAGATCGTGTGTCTGTTTATCTTCAGAATCTATACTTTTTGAATTAAAATATGACTTACTTTTGCGTCGCAAGAAATTATGTAAAACACAAATACACATTATGATGTCTTGAACTTTTTCGGGAGATGTATTTATAGGTGTTTGTAATACTCGAAATCGCGAGGTGATTAGACCGAAGGTGTTTTCTACAACATTTCTGGCTCTGGATAAGCGATAATTAAACACCCTTCTTTCATATGTAAGCTCACTCTGGCAATATGGTTTCAGAATGTGCTCGTGTAAGGCAAATCCTTCATCACCCACAAATACGAAATTCATATTTTCAACATTTTCTTCTTGTGGTGGCAAGTTCAAGGAATTGTTTTGTAACTTTAGATAAAATCTAGTAAATTCTAAAATAGCACTGTCCGAATTTCTTCCATTTTTACCTGCATCAACGAATATGAATTCGTAATCTGCATTAACCAATGCTAGTAAGACGATGCTATAAAACTTCTTGTAGTTGTAGTATAAAGCACCGGAGTTCGCTGGGCATACTATTCGGATATGTTTGCCATCTAGAGATCCACCACAATTAGGGAATTGCCAGCGTGAGGCAAAACGCTCTGAAATATCTTTCCACTCTTGCTTAGTCCTCGGAAACTGAAATAAGAAAGTTGAAAAATAATTTTATATTTCTATTTGCAGAACGAATGTAGTGGCAATTCAAAGAAAGGAATGCGTGATACTACTACTTCTGGAAAAAGAATGAAAATAAGCGAGGAGCAGGAACGCAGAAATTTCATAGCAAAATGCACGGAAGCTATGTCTGCCAAACCAGATGACAATGAAGCATTTGCACAATATATGGCTACTAAATTAAGAAAAGTGGAGAACGTACAACAAAAAATGTTGGCTGAAGTTTTATTAACCAAAGTACTTAATAACGCTATTATGAATAAATTAACTGAATGCACCGATATCAGTGAAAGTAGCCGATCTTCATTTAGTTCAAATTATTCTTGTGCCTCCGTTCCTTCTCCTCAAGAAATTCAAACAACCGCTTCAGAATCTGTTGGACAGGAACTTTCCACCATGCACACGTTTTACGCCAGTTACAGCGATGAATTATAATGTAAAATTGTTAACGTTTTGTAATGTACATATTTTTTTATGTATACGATGAAGAAGTTATGTTAATTATGTAGATTATGAATATAATTTTTTTTTGAGTTATGATACTTTTTTACTTACCTTCATATAATCCTTTCGCAAAACATTATAAATAATTTTACAGGTCTCCGGAACTATACGGCCTATTGTTTGTGGAGAAATTCCGGTGCTAAATTTTAAACATTCATAACTTCTGCCAGTTGCTAAAAATCGTAATGTTGTTATGAGTCGCTCCTCTGGTGGTATACTACTTCTCATGTTTGTATCTTCTTTTTTTAAATAAGGATAAATCATTTTTAGTAGTTCATCAAAAGTACTGCTATCCATTCTGATATAATTTGTGAAGTCCGTTGGATCATTTTCTCTTAATTCTTGCAAAAGTTTCACATCACTGTATTTTTCCCGGTTCAAAAACCACCTTTTTGACCAAAATCGCCTTTTCTTTTTCTTTTTAAATAAAATTTCACAAGCCATTCCAGCACAAGCAATTGCAAACTTTTTTTTATCACGCATTATAATAACAGCATAAACTTTTAAACTACTTGAAAAGTGTTTGCTAAATTAAAATACCGAACCGCTTTGATTTAACACTTATCGTTTCGATGGGAAATGTTTCCTTACAGAAAATTTAAAATGATTTAAAAAGGCAAATGACCGTACAAATTATTGAGTTTTCCTCTCATCGCTTTCTGATACAGCAAAACGTACGTAAATAACGTCTCACGTTGAGGGGCTATGAAATGATTTTTTTCCTTTTGGTAGGCAAGAAGATAATATGACATGAAAGCTTGAAGAGATAACGTACTGGAAAGTGTTCTAATTAGTGACCAACAAAACGATTATTTTCCGCTTATAGATCAACAAGAAAAAGTGACGGTAAAAACTGGCGGTAAAGACGAAAAACTAAACTTGCGTTAGTGGTCGACTACAATTTTATTATCTTTTCATAAAATTCCTGCGGAAAAATTTGAATGAAATGAACGGAGGAAAAAACGCTAGTGGATGGGTAGCTAATGATCGGGCTTCAGAAAATTTCGCGTAATTATCCTCTGTACGGTTACATTTAAACGCCTTATGAAACCTTTTTTTATCATTAATTGCTTTAATGAGATCAGACGAGAACCATTCTGGAAAATCACTCTGTACATACTTTGACTTAGGAACATATCTATTTATAGCATCATACAAAATATCATAAAAAACGGACACATCTTGATTAATATCGCTATTGGACAGTAAATTTGGCCAATCCATCGCACCAAAACATAAATTCATACTATAATAATCGGCTTTACGAAAATTAAGATACTCTTTAACAGGTAAATCAGACTGTAGTGTACAAATATTTGAAATCGTAAAATGTAGGGCAGGATGATAATTGTCCAGAGGTAAGAAAGGGTCTAAACAACAAAATGACTCCAGAAAATCATCTTTAGAGAATATAAGATCTAAAACTCTTCCATAACAATTTGGAGTTTGATTATGTTGCTTAAAGTTCGAAAATGAGAAATGATCAATTAAAGTTTGACCCCTCTCACTGGGAGAATTTACATCATCTGCTAACCAATCTACCTCCGGTATATTATAATCACCAACAAGAATAACATTGTTTGGAGCAAATTGCGCTTCAATAGTACTGATATCATTACAGTGTTTGGAAAATTGCTCGGTGTTACATCTTGGCGGAAAATAGACAGCTCCAATACAAATATCACTAGTAGTCAGCCTAACAAATAACTGATCAAAGTCTGCAGATGCACAAGATATGAACGAAGATGGAATAGTGTCGCGAACAGCTACGAGAACACCCCCACCACGTTCAGTCAACGAAGACAACCTATCCTGTCTATATACATTGTAATTGATTAAGCCTAATTCAACATCACAAAAATTAACATTAAGCCACGTTTCAGTAAGAACAATGATATCATACTGAACCGCTGTATTTAAAATAGCATATTTGATATGTTACACAATTTGTCACATCCAGGCATTCGAAGTTCGAGAAAATTGATTGCAAGTAGATACTTTTGGCCTAGGATGAACTCAGATATTAATTTATGGGCAAAATCTTGCATAGCATGTCAAAAAGCAAAAATAAATAGACATACGAAATCTCCAGTACAAAAAATTAGGATACCGTCAGGAAGATTTGAACATATTCATGTAGATCTAGTTGGCCCCTTACATCCGGCGGAAGGATTTATGAACCTATTAACAGTTGTGGATCGATTTACCAGGTGGCCAGAGGTGTATCCTTTGAAAAGCATTACAGCAAAGATAGTTGTAAGGACGTTGTACGAACAATACTTTCCGAGATTTGGGATTCCTTTAACAGTAACCACTGACCAGGGAGGTCAGTTTGAAGGGAAACTTTTCGAAGAATTTTCAAAGCTTTTAGGAACTCATAAAATTCGAACATCGGCTTATCACCCACAATCGAACGGAATGGTGGAGAGACTCCACAGGCAATTGAAAGCAGCACTCAGAGCTAAGATGGATAGTCCAAATTGGTTGTTACACATTCCAGCTTTATTGTTAGGTTTTCGCACCACAGTTAAGGAAGATCTTAAATGTAGCCCAGCTGAGTTAGTGTATGGACAGACATTACGAATTCCAGGAGAATTCTTTGTCAGGAATCAAACAAGCTTATCTGATCCAGCAAGTTTAGTATCGCAATTACGAGACCATATGAGAAATATCATTCCAACCGATTCTCGGGAACAAAAGAAAAATTACTATATACCAAAAGGATTAGAGGATTGTGAATTTGTTTTTCTGAGAGTAGATAGAGGTAAAAGTTGCTTACAGAAGCCTTATGAAGGACCATTCCAAGTCATTAAAAGAAACGAGAAGAATTTTGTCATTAACGCCAACGGGAAAATGATCGTAGTATCAATCGATAGACTGAAGCTTTCATTGAGAAAAATGATGACATTAACAAACCAGTAACAAGAAATTCAAGGAAAAAAGTTTCATTTCAATTGTAACATTAGAAAGAGTTTTGGTAATTGTTTTCGTTAAATTAATTGTTAAATATTCATGGACGCTCGCGCTGAAGGGGGAGTTATGTAGCGGTTGCTACTTGTTATTAATTTACGTTCGTTGCTACTTGTATTAGTTTATGTTCGTTACTGTAGCAAGTTTATTCAACATTCAGTTCAGTTCCTGTACTAGTAATTTTTGAGTACAGTGTTTTTAATATGTCAAAAATTATATTTTCACTACTACTTAGAAATACACTTTAAGAATACTGAATCAGATATCATATACGTAGACACTGAACACACAAACGATTTTCAAAAAACATAGACACACAAAAAGTTGTCATGAAAAATAAAATTTGAAAATGTATGAGTATTAGTTAGAAGATAAAAGATTCTACATGTCCGGATTTTAAACCGTTGAAATAATTAACGTTTTTGTTAAAACTAATTTAAATATAATTCATTAAAAATAAAAATCTAAATTTACAAAATATTTTAATATAAGATTTATTAAAATAAAATGGTGTGACGTGGTTTTCAAATAAAATAAAATCTAAAAAAATCTCAAGACCCCCACATCAATGCCCGACATAATAACCAATTAACGCCCAAATTCATATTTTTTCTTGGATTTTCGTATAATTTTGATCCTAGGCACCATTCTGTGTGTAAAATGAATGTTCAAAAAAACTAGTTGGGATGTGGGTTTGATCCCTTCGGTCCACACGATTAACTTCCCAGTATGATAAACGAAGATGGAATAAACTGACTTCTTACAAAATAGTTATACGTTTATCACTAGTGGGAAATTGGCTAGTATCAGAACTGATGACAAAGCAATTCCGAGAGAACCTAGTTCAAATAACTATAATAGAGGTAAATCCACAAGATTTTTCTAGAGAATTTGTTTTTCCTGGACGTTAGTAAGCAAACATTTCCTCCGTATTTCGTTGGCTGCACTAAAGCGGGTGTTCAAATTCGTATTGAGCGTGCTGAAGCGCCGTTGACAAACTGAGAAGCGAATGACTTCATTTGGAAATTCCAAAGTTTTCCGGAGATATTAGCAAAACTGTAACTGTTAAGTACTTGTCAGACTTGAGCAAAAAGAACAAATTTTGCGGTAACAACTGGAAATCCCGGGATGAACCGCAATTTTCTGAAACTGTATCACGCCTAGAAAACAATTCCCCGTCAAAAAGTGGTAATCCAAGGTTTAAAAAATTCGCGCTGTTTGCAAAGGGTAACGAAATATTTGCACGATTTTGAAAGGTTGTCGGATTTTGGCAAGTGATGTTTTCTCCGAAGGCTATCGCTGTGCAGAACCCAAAAAAGATCACTTCGTTTAGAACGAGTCTCATTCCCACGAGCTTATTAGATATTAGCAAAACTTGTCAATTTAAAGTCTTTCTGACAATTAGCCGAAGTTTTTCTATTCAAACAAAAAAGGCTCAACTGAATATTATAAAATTTTTTCAGAGCATTTCTTCGTTAATATTCTTTTTTCGGAACCTCATTGAAGTCGACATAGTTTTTAGTTTGGGCGGTATCGTGCAGGTACAAAAAACATAAACTTCGTTTAAACAAAACAAAAACGGTTCGACCGAATTTTATGAAAATCTTTTCAGATCATATTTTGGTTAACACTCTTCGAACGGCACCTCAACTAAGTCGATATCTTTTATAGTTCGCGCACTATCGAGCAGGTACATAAATCACTTATGTCATTTAAACCAAAAAACCCCTCTACCAAATATTATAAAAATCTTTTCAGATTATATTGTCGCTAATACGCTTCGAACGGCACCTCAAGTAAGTCAATATATTTAGTGGTTCGGGCGATATCGTGCAGGTACAAAAATCACTTACGCCGCTTAAACAAAAAAACGGCTTGACCAAATTTTATGAAAATCTTTTCAGATCATATTTCGGTTAATACGCTTCGAACGACACCTCAGCGATGTCGATATCTTTTTGGTTCGCGCGATATCGGGCAGGAAAAAATGACCACATCCGTACGCACACACCACACACACATACTTCCTCCCAATTTTTTGCTTAAAATGCTCCGGGGACCTTGAAAGATGAAAATACGTCGAAATTTTCGATTTCGATTTTCGGACCGATTACAATAACTTCCTATACTGGGAAGTTAAAAAACAAATTTTTAAGTGCTGCCATATTGACAAAAACTGCTGTCTTATAAATATTACGCTGGGATGATGAAAGTTAAAAAAACCCAAATTTCAAAATAGAAAATGCAAAATAGTTGTATCTGAATATATAATTTGTAGTTATAAATCTAAGCAATAATTTTGTTGTTTTTACCTCTTACAGCGATGGAATATTTTTCCAGAAACCAATTATGTTGGTCCACTCCTCCCATGTATTTATTATAATTAAAGATAGTAGTTCTTTTATTTCCCCCTTCAACGTCGTGCGGAAGCTAATAGTTCGACCGTGTCAAAATTTGTCGCAAGGGTCACACCAAGCCCTCTCAACTACAGGCCATGAAGGAGAGTCCAAAGGAGGTCCAAAAATTTACCGGAGTAACATGGCGGAGAAACCGTACGCGCCAATTTTTTTTGTTTACGTTTGCAGTAAAAAGTGAATAAAAATTCGTATTTTATTACTTTTTACTGAAAAGGGTTATCAGTGTTTAGTGATTTAGTGGTGTTGTGTTTTAATTACAAAAATCTAGTGATTCAGTTAAGTTAAAATAATAATTTTTATATAAGAAAAAAGGTAAACAAAAATTGAAAGTGGAAAGTGGAAATATTTGAAGATTACATTGTGTGCATTCAATTAATGAAAATAAATATTAAAACAAGGAATACTTAATTTTTGGGTAAGTGCTGCAATTATTATCTATTGGAAAAACTTTTATATATTTATATTTATTGGGACTTTTTCCATGGGTTATTGGGGCCTTTTCTATCGTTACAATTTATATCTTCTCATTTGATTTTTCATATAATTCCATAGTTTTGGATCAGTTAGTATTTCTTTAGATTCTATTTAAATTTTGAGCGTTTTTATTTGCGGTAAATCCTACTATCTGCCTTACGTTTTGTTTCTGTCCTCTAGAATTTTCAATATAGACAGTGGAAAGCTAAATTTTTATAACGGCCAATTAAGCGAAAATAGTCTCGCAAACTGGCGCTTGTGACAATATAAGTTTCCAGTATCAATATTATATGTAATCTTGTCTCCTATCTATCCAGTTTTTACTTTTTTTTCTAATTTCGTCCTTGTTTTCATTTACTTCCAGATTACTAAGCGGGGATGCGGCTTTCACTTTCAGTTTTTTCACTATCTACTTTTGCTCGTGCATGTTTTTTTTCTCCTTTATTTAATTGAGTAGTTAGTATTTTATTAGCTTACGTAGTTAGTATTTTTTTAACGCCTGAATTCCATCACCACGCAAAACATTAAATATTCAACATTTTTTTCCTAAATAAACAGCAAAAAACACCGCGAATGTAATAAGAAATGATCACGATAATAATTAACACACTTAAAAGACACTTAATCACTATTTTTTTTAATTTTTTTTTAATTAAATCACTAACGAACTAATTACATGTAATCTATGTGCAGTTAAAAGTAAAAAAATATAATATTTTACCACTTTTTACTTCAAAACTATAACCAAAACGGTCCCGAACTTATTCCGCGCCATGTTTATCCTAACCAAATGTCAGATTTGTGGACCGACTTCAGCTAAGGTTGTATTAGTTAAAGAGAGAGGTTCATGGCCTGTAGTTGAGAGGGGCTTGGTCACACACTTGTTGTCATTCCATTTTACTACCAGAATTTCATTGTTTTTGGCAAATGGAAAATCATATTATGCTCTACCCTAATTCTCGAAGTCATTTGTTGTTTGAATAGGACATTTTTGGGTTCTATTTTCGCGAATTGTGCCCGTTGCTCTAAATCCCATTGTTTTTAATTTTACAAGCAAGCTGTGACTGCTGAAGAAATTATCGAAATAGACAAAATAGCTCGTTGGATCATCAATAACCGAAAACATATTTTTAACGACTCTCGTTACTAGAAAGAGTTGTTGCCATCAGAAATTTGGTTGTCGAATTCTAAAAATCCTGCGACGTCGTTAATAACTGGAATCAGTGTTGCGTTAATTTTTATCAGGTGATTTAAATCACATGATTTTTTCAAATAAAAATCATGATTAAATCAAAAATTGCGCTTTTCAATTCTATTTTAATAGGACCCATAAAACAAAACATAATACATAGAAAATTCTTAAAAATCAAAACCAGAATTCCAGAATGCAAATGGGATGCTTATAAATAAAAAAAGTCTGACAAAAGAAAAAAAGTTTCCCTCCTCTCTCTATTCCCAACCTACTTCTTATATGAAAAGTATAAATATCCAAAAGTGCATTCTTTCAACTGTTTAATTATTGGTAGTTGAATTGTGATTTCTGGCTCATCCTTTTGTGACAACCACCACTGGATTTCATTCACATTTTGTATTATTTCGTCCGAAAACTTAGTTGTGAAGAGCAGCTATAAGTTATAACTTCCGAGTTATTTCTTTCTTCCAAAGTTTTTCTCATGAGGGCCAGGTTTGCAGCGTTGATTGTCACGAAAGACTTAGCTTTGCACTGATATTCTGATTGACAGGAAGAATCTAAGTCACACACTAAATCAGGCAAGTATTGCGAAGTACGATACTTTCCCAAGGTATCAATACATTTATAAAGAAATGCTCGTCCATCTTCCGTTGTTAATTCTGCGCATATAATTGGCTCGTTGCGGACGTTTTTGACCATCCATCAATAGACATATTCACACATTGTCCCGATAAAGAAGAAAAACAAACTACTTTTTCTGGCTTATAAATCTCACGCAGTAGGGTTGTTGCTATCATTCTCCGGGAAGAAGGTAATGCCAAAGCAGAGTTTCCAGCGTCCTTGGTTCGTATTTGTAGCATTTTACAAACATGGACATAGTTCGTAGGCCATGAATTGCTCTATATATTTTAGACCAATATCAAAATAATTTTCAATGGCTTAAAAAAGCACATTATTGAGTATTTTAATTTAAATCCAAAGAATTATGAATTTTATGTTGTTTTTTTTTTGAAAATATCAATGAATTTTGATATTTTTAATTAA
The DNA here is from genome assembly GCA_949987705.1 of Thereva unica. Taxonomy (NCBI): domain Eukaryota; kingdom Metazoa; phylum Arthropoda; class Insecta; order Diptera; family Therevidae; genus Thereva; species Thereva unica. The sequence continues at coordinate 36,331 of CATLJY010000409.1, read as the reverse complement.
AATCAAATTTTGCCCAACCCTGACTGGAATATCTAGATTTCCGTCGTCTACATGTTCCTCGTCAGCCAATTCATCCACTTCTGATGGCGGCGTCAGCATATCGCTTTCTATTTCTTCTGAATAGAAATATTCAACTGCTTCATCCAGAGTTTTGAATATTCCAGAAATTTTGTCTGTAAAATGACATAAAGGCATCAGAACATATTTTATGCTTGTATTACCGGAAACACCGAGCGTCCTATTTATAAGACACCGATATTCAACGGCAGTTTTAAAAAAGGATCGAAAATAAATCGAAAATTATGATCAACAGTGTTATTTACACATAATACCATGCAAAAAATGCCGGCAATAGTCTTTTTATAATTGGTGTAAATATGTCACAATGCACACACTCCAAAAATCTGAGATCTTTAAATATCCCCCAACCACTTAGAATGAGCGTTTTCAACACTTTCTTCTTCTTCTTTAAACTCCTTTAATCCCTCATAGGACATAGGGCGGAAACAGTTGCCCTCCAGCGGACTCAACACAGTAAGACTAAACCAGTAACGCAAGGTAGTTCTCAAAATAACTGTTCCATGCATAACCGTTTATTTTACGTTAGGGTAGTAAATAAAATTCTTGGAAAAAGTGTCCTATAAATAGGACGCCGGATGCTAATGGCAGTGGCGGTTCGTAATGTTCAGGGTAAGGGAAGCAATGCGCAACGCGGACGATAAAAGTTAAAGTATCGAAGGCCTTAACTAAAAAAACTGAAAAATAACATATAGTGGAATCAGATAAGCAAAACATAACAAATTGTTACCAGTTTCTAGCTATATCGAATGCTATACGAATCGAAAATCGTGGTTTTGCAGTTTTTCGAAATAATTTCGCCGCTAGAGGGCATTTTGCGCCTTTTTCAGATTCTGTTGATTATTAAACCGTATAAAAAAAAACTGCAACTACTATTGAGCTCATTTAAATTTTCATGCAAATGCATAATTTTGGCTCAAAATCTAAACACGATAGTATGTAATAATAAAACCCTACATACGCCCCTATTTTCTTTTGTAAGCTTCGCTCATCATCATTACAATCTTCCTGCAAAAAAAACTTCAGGCAACCCGAGCTCAGAAATGCAATTCATAAAAATATTCTCTATCCCTTTAAATCAACTTTAAAGAGAATCATAAAAAATATAATGGAAGCTACAAAGTATCAGCTTATTTTCAATAAACGCCTCCTGCCACCCCAATAGAATAACCAATAAATAAAGAGAAACTCCACTTATCTTCGATCTCTTTTTTCTTCAGTCAATATGCAACAAAAATTCATATTTTAAGAGTCTCTAACAAATTTCGAAGCAAATTTGCAAGAGTAAATTTAGTTCTTAATTGAAACGAGAACATTACCAGAAAACGAAACCAAGAAAACAAAGAGAACATGGAAATTTTCTCTATCTTCGACTTGCTATATCCCACTGTTCGGTTCCGAAGAAGCTGCCTTTAGCTCAGCTTCTCAGGGTACTGTATCAATGCAAACCTTTGCGTGAGTGTGGGTTCAATCAAATAAATTTGTTGGAGTTTTTACGTTGATTTTCTGTAGCAAAGAAGCTGGAGATATTACAGCTTCCCCATGTTGTATAAGGCCTCGGGCACGATAAGAGCGGCGAGAGGCACTTTAGTGTTTGCCACTCTGCCGCTCACCATTCGCCGGTCGTATCGTGGCCAAGGCTTTACTCTTTGTATACAGTAGTGTAATAAATTTGAATTGTACATTTTGTATAGAAAAATCTGTACATTGTATCATTAGTGTTTCCAGAGGAGGAAATATATTGAGATTTTTCTTCTGATAAATCTTGATATAATTTCAATTAATTTTTATGAAGTTTCCTATTTGGTCAAGGGAAGCAGTGCTTCCTTTGCTTCCAAAGAGGAACCGCCACTGGCTAATGGGTTAAAGTGATTTCAATAATAAATTTACCAAATATCAATGGTAAACCGAAGAACATAGCATTGAAAAGAAGTTTATAATGGGAAGGGAATGAGGAAAACATTCCCAAACCAAAGTAGAGAAAAGTAATTGCCAAAATACCCAAACTGAGCGTTCATTATCGCTATGTATGCCTAGAAAAAGTAAATTAAAAGAACAGACAAAAGAGCTTCATAAACGACTTGAAGCAAAAAAAAATTGTTGTCTGTAAAGAGGGTTTACGGACGATAGTTTAACGTGACAACGTCTTGAGAAAACATTGATGAAATGATTGCATACTTTTATGAATAAAATTGAATCATTTATATTAAATTATCATTATTTTGTATGGATACAAAAAGGAGCGAAATGAAATATTCATTTTGATTGATAAATTAGCTTTTAGTTGCACTAATGAATTCAAATATGTTTATTACTTTAATAAACAGATTATTTACAAGTAACAATGTGTAGTAACAAATTCATTTACAGCTTTTATACATGTCTGATATTTAACTTCTTGCAATCTGTGTTATTCTGTTAAGGATGGGTCGATGATAGGAAAAGTATGAAATGAATAGGAGTGTTTAAGGGTTTTGTGCCTTGAAAAAGTCAAATCGAGGGTTGTTCCTCTCAGCGTTGTTGACTTAGTAACATCTGATGTGCATTCGAGATTGTACATATCCTTCATGAATTTGAGGAATGTATTATCATTTTTCACGTTTGTGTTTAAGTCGCCACAAAGAAGAATTGGTACATTGGTATCAACTTGCATGATCGGATGCACATACTGCCTGTTATGCACGTACGGAAAGAGCGCTTGGTGCAGCAATACACTAATGTTTGAGACACTTGCTCCAGGATGAATATACACTGCGCCAAGTACAATTTTAAACGTTGTATCAGCAGTGAAGCATGTAATTTCAGCCAAGCAGACCTCGCCTGTGTTTCTGATGAGACGAGTTGTGTCCGACAATTCAACGAAGAAAACTTTGGCCGTGGATGTTGATGTTAATTTTCGATAGATTGCCACTCCACCAGCTGCGTTTGTATCAGAATCCGATCGATTATTCGGCCTGGTTATACATTCATAATTATTGATTGGAACTGGATCAAAATTGTCACGCATCTACGTTTCAGTCAATACCAAATAATCCGATCTTGGGGTCACGGGATCCGTTTCAATATCGGCGAAGTGCGTAGACAAACTCTGAACATTAAGGTTTGTCACTACAGTTTGCCCATCGTTGTTACCGTCATCACAAAATTTCACTGCTTTCGAAGTGATTGTTTGAAGGGCGTGTCCACGGAGTCGAATGTATTCGTTACGGACATCTCGCGTAGTCTGTGAATCGTTCCCATCTCGTCCGTGTTTGAAGATAAAAGGCGCATCTTTTTCCGTGATGATGTCCAAGCCGTCTATACTCGTTACCCGTCTCAGCGCCACGTACACCAACTGTTGTGGTTGCTCCGAGGAGTATTTATAAACAATAACAGTAAACGTCCCACCTTGCGAGTTGTGAATGGTAATAGCACAAGCAGGAAAGCAAGGAAACTGTTTGCGTTTGCATTTCACAGTTTTCGTCAGTGTAATGTTCACTATTTTCTTATACACCGGCACCCAGTTAGGAGACAGAGTGTTTGGCTTGCTTTGCTTATTGTTGACAATTTGACAAATTTAATCTAAATAAATATTGACTAAGGGTGAGTTGCACCAAATCATTGATTAAAGTTATTGTTAAAATTAACTTTAACAATAACAAAGTTGTTAAAGTTCCAGTTTGTAAAAATGAGTTGCAGCACCCAACCGTTTGTTAAAGTTATCGTTAACGGCTACTTTGATTTAAGTTTACATTTTTGTGTATTTATAAGTTTCACAGTTTGTAAGTTTATTGAAAATGGCACCCCTGTCTGGATCTATAACAACTGTCATAAGTTAACAATAACAATAACATTAACCGGGCGAATTTGCCTGGTTAAAGTTAACGTTAAAATGTTACGTCATGTTAACAATTGTTAAACGGTGCAACTCCCGTTTTGTCTAACCGGAGATTTGACAACCGATTTAGCTTTTGTTACGGTTAAAGTTAGTTGGTGCAACTCACCCTAAGATTACTACAATCAAATTTTTAAAATTACTACGGGACATAACGGGACAATGAGTCATCATTTTTCGTGCATGCAGCCGGCGTTCATCGTTTTAATAGACGTTGTCACGTCAATAAAGTTATAAGCAGGCTACAAAAGAAAGAACAACAGAAAGCGTGAGGCACATGATTTGCTACCAAAAGACGTAGCAAATCATTCTCCATAAGGAAAAAGAAAGGCCAATATTATGAACATGACCTTAAGCAATTTGCGTTAAGCTTATACTTTTTAGCCCCCTCTGCAGAGCTAGACTGGCCTGACAAGCTACCGGGAATTTCCCGGTGGGCCGTACTAAATGTTAATGTGTAATTGTAATGTAGTTTTTTTCAATTTCAAATTTTATTAAAATTTATGGTGTATCACAATTTCTTTAAATAACACAAATTTAGCGATCTCCTACGAAAGTACCAAATAGTTTGTTGAAGACTTATATTCAATAAGGAACGTGTGGAATTTAAAAAAAATCCAAAAAATTCAAAATATCAACGACGAAGAGGTTGGAACAAACAAAACTCGTTTGTACCTTGAAGCGGCTCCAGACTCAAGCCGTGAAAACCCGTGAACAAGCGCGAATTCAAGTGTGGATGGATTCTAATGATAAATGCCCACACATATAAAGATTTTTGTCAGCTTTCTTGATCCAGTTGGCGGCCGGTGAGTGTATGGTGTGGGCTTCAGAGGCCTGCCGTCGACCTATGTGCCAATATAAAGGGTATGTAAAATTTTACCAAAAAAAATTCAAAACCGAAACGGTTTCGAATTTTGTAATATTAAATAATAAAATATTAATGAGCATAGAACTTCGAAAATAGTAATAGTTTTAGTACTAATGGGAAATTGACTACTACGTGAATTGGTGCTTAAGTAATCTTGATAGAAGCTAGTTCAAATAACTATATTAGTGCACATCACAAGATTTTTCTAGAGAATTTATTTTTTCTTCGTACTTCAGAGCTGATCTACGGTTTGAAAAATTCGTGATCTTAATGTAATTTTGCACGGGCTTTAAAGGGTGTTCGGATTTTGTTGGCAATTGATAATTTATGAGGAAGCTATCGAACTTCTGAATCCAGAAAAGTAATTCCAAATCTTCCATTCCGTCGAGTTTTTTAAATATAAGAAAAACTAATCGATTTAAGGTGCTTGTGACCCTTGGCCTAAGTTTTTTCATTCAAAAAACCGGACTTGGCCGGATGTTATGAAATACAAAGCACGTTTTAGTTAATATGCTTCGATCGGCACCTCGACGAAGTCGACATCATTTTTGGTTTGCGCGATATCGCGCACGCGCAAAAATCACATACGTCGTTTAAGCAAAACACAGGCTCGGCCGAATGCAATGAAAACCTTTCCAGATTATGCTGCCGTAAATACGCTTCTTATGGAATCTCAACGACGCGACGTTGACATCATTTTTGGTTCACGCGATATCGTTGAGGTACCTACGACGTTTAAACAAAAAAAAAACGGCTCAACCTAATATTATGAATTTTTTTCGTAAATTCGCCCAATATCGTGAAGGAAAAAATGACTACGAACGTATGCAGACACACCTACACACCTACCTTCCTACCTATGTTTAAAATGTATTGGAATCTTGATAAATGAAAATACGTTGAAAATTTCTATTTTCGGAGCGAGTACAATAGCTTCCCTATAAACTGGGAAGTTAAAAAGAATTAATATTTTATTATAAAAGTACCTGGTAATTTTTATTGACTCATACTTTTCACTGATCAAAAGCCTAGCCATTCTTAAAGAAAAAAACAGTGGGTGTGTGTACTTATGTACACGCATTAGAAGTTATACTTCTTTGGCGTGATTTTAAGACTAATTTTTAATTCCTACACCAATATTTTATTGGATTCTTTCTATTTTCGTGCGTTGGAAGGTGCAAGCATTATGATGCCGACACACTCAAGGCTGTCGGTTATGCCGTATTCTAATCCTAACAAAAATCACCAGTTGGGTCATTAGGCCTAATTACAATTATCTTAAGATGGGCTTAAGATGCCTCATGAAATTCTCTTAAGACTGGCTAATTTTCTACCAAAACGTAATGAATGTTAAGTTTAATATGCGTCGCAAAGCTGGATCAGCATTTATTTACCTGATAATACTACTGGTACTTCTAAGCCCAACTCACTTCTTTTTTGTTCATTTCCGCCTTAGCTTCTGATTGAGTAATTTAGCTTCTCCTCCACTTTAGTCAGTAGATCAAACGATCGTACCATTATAGTCTTAGACGTTCGTTGCTCTTAGCCGTGCCTTTAACTGTAGGTTACAGTGCAGCAGTTTGCTCGGCTAATCTCCGGCAATACAAAATGACATCGTCTGTGTCCTCTGCCACAATGAGGAATTCCAGGCGCTGCGTAGACTCATTTTGCCGGTATGCTCTGGTAACTCACCTGTGAGTTCATCGACCTTGGGTAGATTCATTACGTCACTTCCAAATTCTGTTCACTTCCCCAGCTTCTTCTTTTAGTTGTTACTCAATTAAATTGAGTGGGTTAGGGTAATTGAAATATGATACGAAGAGTTTCTTACTAAGGACATTGTTTTGACCTGCAAAACAAAATACTTGTTAAAAAATGAATTAAAAAGTAAACGAAAGAAAGTTACCTGTTTTTAACCAGTTTTACAAGCAGGCTCCTTAAATTAAAAGAAATGCCTAAAAATACAAAATTAATAATAAAAAACACAAAACATACTTACCTCCGATATTCAAAATAAATAAAAACAAAAAAAAATGTCAATTTGACTACTGTCAAAAATTGACAGCGTGTAAACGCAGTATAAACACGATCCACAAAAATGGAATGTGGAAAACGGCATGAATAATTTGCAAAAAAACTGCAAGAAAAATTCTCCCACCCAGCGCCACCATCCAGCACCAGGAAGAAGATGCTGGATAAAGCTATTGACCATGGGTCAGAATTTTTAATCTTCTTTGGACTTTACGCCGAGAAGGTTAGCAAGAGCGATATTCAGGATTTTCTCCGAATATCATTGTTAGGGACTTAGATAGTTGGTTGGTTTTTCGCCGCTGACTTTTGTGTTAGTTTAGCCACATAATTGTTGTTAGTTTTTCAGGTGACGGTTTAAATTTATTAATTCTACGAGATAGAGAATTTCAGTGGAAATTATAGGAAATAATTTCTTTTACGAAACTGGGATTCAAATAAGTTCAATAGAAATTATATTGGATAATTTCTACTACGAAATTGAGCTTATTTATTTTAAATATTGAAATTCAAATAAGTTCAATAGAAATTATATTGGATAAATTCTTTTACGAAATTGAACTTATTTATTTAGATAAATTTTTAGAATCTCAATTGAAATTATACGAGATAATTTCTTCTACGATATTGAGATTCGAACAAATTCAATTGAAATTATATGGGATAATTTCTTCTACGGAATTGAATTTGTTTTGAGTATATAGACGTCACACACGGCCACAGATAGAGTTTCAAGTAGATTTTTACTCGCGGTAATTTCTTTTACAACATTGAAACTCAGGCAAGGTCAATAGAAATTATATGAGATAATTTCTACTACGAAATTGACCTTATAGTAGCTGAAAAACTTACGTGCTAGTTGAAAGTCAATTAAGGTTCAATCAAAGTTCGCCCAGGGTAGATTGAATTAATTGGCAGATTGATTACGTTGGATATTACCCCGCGTAATCACGAGGTTTCATTTGGGACATATAACGTCTTCGCAAATAAACCAGCACGAGCAACAAGGCTAAACAATAAATACTGAGGAGACCAAGGCCGAAAAGGATTTAGAAGGAAGTCCACCTGAGAATCCACAAGGCGACTGGAGAACAACAGGGGAAAGGAAAATAGGTTTAAGAATATTTGGAGGAAAGAAATTAAATAAAGATTGACATATAAAAATAAGTTAAAGTTAATTAGATTTTGTAAGATTTAGGAGAGAATATATTTGTATTAAACGAACCAAGCCTCTTTTATTTAGAGCAGCCGGCACCTATCCTATACGTCATCTATTTTTTAATTATTACGACGATCACCTCCTAATACCTGGTCTTTGATCGGTATTAGGAAAGTGACGCCGTAACAGACATTAATGTATCGGCAAATACAGCATCAACGCTTCCAAAGTTTGAGTGGCAACACTCCGAACCTGTCCAAACACCATCGTTGGACGCTTGACATTGGACATTCGTAGTTCGAGTAGCGGCCGCACGATGCGTTCTACCATCAAACGTCCAACGTTGGAAAGTGCTCATAGCATCGTTTAGAGCCGGCTTTAGCTGAAAACTAGGATATGTAATTTATTTCCCTCCATAGCCTCTGGGTAAAAACCTCCTCACCCATGGACATCGTGAACGGACTTTGGCTACGAATTTTCATATGCCCATATAATAATAAACTTAATAGCTAAAGGATTGGAGTTGCAATGCTTCCCTCCTCTACCCCTTCGTCTATATCGTTCGCAGGCCGTATCAGAACATCAAAATTGGCAGCGTGCAGTAAATTAGGGCATGAGATAAAAATGCAGCACGCTGCAATCAAAATTATTTCAATTGGCTCAGGCTGGTAAAATGACAACCAAAGCAGCGTGCTGCAGGTTCATATCATGTCTTAAATTTGCAGTACGCTGCATATTTGAGTTTCTGATAGGGCCTCCAGCAAATCCATCGTAGCTACAGGCCTGGAAGCAGCCGGTGCCGATCCTACATTTGCTTGAATGGAGGACATTTCTCGTGTCATAACATAGTGGAGCCAAGTTTTTTAGTTCATTTTTTCAATAAAAAGTTGTAAAATATTGTATTTTATCACTTTTTTCTGCACCTGGATTACCAGTGATTAGTGTTTCAGTCATTGAATTAACACAATTTCAAAAAATTTAGTGAACCAATATGTTTTAATGGTTTAATTGTGAAGGTGACCAATTTTGTTTACATTCGCTGTGGTTTTGTCGAGGTATTTTAGGGCAAAAATGTTGAATTTGTGTGGTTATTGAGTTAAAAGTGAGTTTAAAGTGATTTAAGCTTGTTGAAGAATAATTTTTAAAAATATTAAAACAGAAAAATGTGTAGGGAAAAGTTCAAAATTTTTGTTATTCATGTTGTGTGGTGGTACTTGCACTTATGTTTTAATAACTATTCCGTAATAATTTTTAACCATTTTAAACTCACTTTTAATTTCATTACCACATAAATCCAACATTTTTTCCCTAAATTAACCAGAAAAAAACACCATGAATGTAAACAAAACTGGTCACCTTATCAATTTCATTCAATTTATTCACTCGGATCACTAAACAACTTATCACCGGTAATACACGTGCAGTAAAAAATGTTAAAATACAATATTTTGCCACTTCTTACGAGTTAAAAACTTGGCGAGTCTATGATATTACACTACGAGTTAGAGAAATTGCCTTCCATTCAGTAAAACCCCTCACCCACAAACAGCACACAATAAACACTACGAATCTTCCTTTCCTATGCCCACGAAAAAACAAACATACGCTTAGCTGATGACTCGAACATGAAATTTATTTCCCTCCATAGCCTCAGCATAAAAACCCCCTCACCCATCGACATCGTGAACCGGCATCGGCTGCGAGTTTTCATATGCCCATAGTAATCACGGTATTCAGAAACAAGGTTATGTAAAAGACTGTATACCGTATACGGTATTTAAGTGCTGATGTCACGTGGGGGACACTTCCCATATAAAATCGAAGCTGTTGTTGTTGTTTCAGCATTACGGCTGACGTCACCAGGCGCCCATTTTTTACGGTATTCGAAGCTGACGTCGCTTTTACATTACCTTCGTTTGCTGTATATGGTGCATAATAATGATAATCCCAGTGCGCATGAAGAATGGAAGTTGAAATGTTTGCCCTCCATTGCCTCCACCCCTTCGCCCATATCCTCAAGTTGCCGAATTCGTCAAAATTCACTCTCATAATATTTTTCAAAACGCGCCTAAAGAAGTATAACTTCAAAAACAATAATTTTTGAAAGCAAAAAATAACTTGATTGTTAAAACAAAATGTATTGAAATGGGCCGGAATTTTTGATTTTCCCGATCCTAAATTAACTCTCAGTCCAGCCCTGCCGCTCTGCCTATAATTTTTTGGCCACAACAATCATGTATCAACATTAAGGAGTTATGTAAAATACTGGCCTTCAGGACCAGGACTGAACAACGTTTACTTCAAAGCATTGCAACTTAAAGTAGATACCCGTCCCGATATAGCAAAATATTGCATAGTTGCATTTGATGAAATGGCAAAAAAAAGAAAATCTGTTCTACGGAAGAAAGAAAGGTGAAATTACAAGGTTGGAAGATAACGGGATAAGGGAATATAACTTGGTAGCGAAAAATGCTTTTGCGTGATGGCCAGAAGCATAACACTCAATTATAAATATTTCTTGGGTTATATTTTCGTTAACACGACATGTCCCAGTGCTCAAGCAAGAGACTTGATAGTAGAAGCTATAAATAAATTGCTGCAAGTAGGGCTTCATCCGCAAGCTAGTATGCGACCAAGGATCAAACTTTATTGGAGTCGCAAATTTGTTAAACATTACTACAGTAAAAACATCATTTGAAATAAATCATGAGAATATATTATTCGTTTTTGATCTGCCCCATTTAATAAAAAGTTCCAGAAACAATTTACTTAACAAACATTTTTTTCTTGCAGGATATAAAACTGCAAAGTGGCAAGATATAAGACAATTTGCAGAATGGGACAAAACATACTTTTAGATTAGATCCAAAATTAAGCCCAGAACATATGCAGCCCAATTCATTCCAAAAAATGAAAGAGAAATTGGCTGCTTAGGTGATAAGTGCAAGTGTGGCAGCGGGAATTTACACACAAGTCAGCTCTAACCAATGTTCAATTGCTATTTATACAGCTGAGCTCCTGGAAATCAAACCTATTTGAAATTTTCAACTCTTCAACATTTTCGGAAACAAAAGAGTTCAGACGACCTTTTAACGGACAGGAAAGCATTTAACCAATATGCAAAAGTTCTTGCAAGAGTTAAGAATTGTAGACAAACGGAACAAGGATGTTACCGATCCCGTTAAGTTTGTAATCGGGTGGAAAATTGCTATTACTAGCGCCCGGGGGTGCCAAAATGTGGGTTTTGAGGGGTTAATCACGTTTTAGAACGGGAATACTCCCAATTACATCGGGAGGTTAAGAGAAGTGTCCGGCGTGATAAAAGGCAGCAGATAAATGAGCTCGCAGAAAAAGCGGAAAACGCGGCAAACACTGGCAACAGTAAGGTGCTGTACCAAATCACTAAACAGCTCTCGGGAAAGCACTCTACTAAAAAGCATGCCGTTAAGAGTGCGGGTGGAAGGCTGCTGTGCAGCGACGAGGAGCAACTCCAAAGATGGAGAGATTACTTCTTCGCCACCCTGAATGGTACACTTACACAGGAACCTCAGGAAAAAAACAACAATGCACGGCCAATAAGAATCGCAACTCGGGCCCCATCCAAGACGGAAATAGTAACCGCAATTCATGCGATGGCCAATGGTAAAGTAGCAGGGAAAGATGGCATCCCGCCAGAATTGTTGAAAGCCGACTCAAGCCTCATAGCAGATGCGCTTCAGCCAATCCTAGACATAGCATGGAACACCTGTACCTTTCCGGAGGATTGGATATTTTGGATAGTCAAAATACCAAAAAAGGGGGACCTAACAATATGCGACAACTAGAGAGGTATCTGTTTATTATCTACTGTGGGCAAAATTTTGTCCCATATATTACTATCTAGGATAAGTGAGGCAGTTGATCGAACGCTTAGGAGGCAGCAGGCCGGATTTAGGAAGGGCCGCTCCTGTATTGATCATATTAACACCTTGAGAATAATAGTGGAGCAGTCTACTGAATTCCGATCCCCCCTTTGCCTTGCTTTCGTGGACTATGAGAAAGCGTTCGACTCGGTTAATAGGAGCTTCATTTGGAAGGCACTATGGCGACGTGGACTGCCTAATAAAATAATAGAATTGATAAAAGCCCTATATAACAATTCCAAATGCAGAGTTCTCCATAATGGAAAATTATCCGACAGCTTTGAGGTGAGCTCAGGAGTACGATGGCTACTGGGATGCCTACTTTCGCCATTACTATTTCTTATAGTAATAAATGACATCCTTGTCGGCGCTCTAGATAATAGAACAGGCGGCATACAATGGGGTTTGGTACACCGCCTTAAGGATCTGGACTACGCCGATGATATCTGTTTGCTGGCCCACAGACACCAGGACCTCAAAAACATGTTAAACAATTTGGCAACAGAAAGGAGTCCAGCAGGCTTAAGGCTAAATCCGACTAAAACTAAAGAAATGCGGATAAATGCAAACACCATTGAACGGACTGCGCTGAATAACCGTGACGTGGAACTGGTAAATAAATTCTGCTCCCTCGGTAGCATTATTACCGAAAATGTTCTGCCCCACCGAAGACGTCAGTTCCAGAATAAATAAAGCACGAGGCGCATATGGAGATCAACGGTGATTTCCACTAACACCAAATTGCGGCTGTTCAACTCCAACGTTAAGGCAGTTCTTTTGTATGGTTGCGAAACATGGAAAGTCACCCAATTCATAACAGGGCGCCTACAAGTCTTCATCAACAGATGCCTTCGTCGTATCCTAAAAATCCGCTGGCAAGATAGAATTTCAAACAAAGAACTATGGCGCCGTGCTGGCCAAGAAAGGATAGACGACCAAATCAGGCGAAGGAAATGGAATTGAGTTGGCCACACCTTGCGACGCGAAAACGAAAATCTAGCCAAACAGGCCCTTGACTGGAATCCGCAAGGTTCCCGTCGAGTAGGAAGACCAAGAACAACGTAGAGGAGAACCCTACTAGAAGAAGCCGCAACAACTGGGAGATCCTGGTCGGAGCTAAGAGCTGTCGCGCAAAACAGAGTCCGCTGGAGGGCAACTGTTTCCGCCCTATGTCCCATGAGGAATTAAAGGAGTTTAAAGAAGAAGAAAGAAGAAGAATCATGTTTTTTTGCGATTCCTGAAAAAGTAGACCTCTTATCGAAAATCGTTTAACGTAAAAGTTGTAGATAATTAAGAAATCTAGAGCTTTCATTCAAACCATTTTTCGACATAACCTCAAAAAATCGAGAAAACGTCAAAAACCGAGTTTTTCGTTTATCTTTTTTATCTTTCACAAAAATAATTCAATTTTAATGAAATTTGAGGAAAGTGTAGATCTTCATGTTTCGAAAAGGCCCAATTTTTTTCACAGCGATTGGTTGTTTAGTTTTGTTTTTATGACCTTAATTAAAAAAAGGCCCCATTTTCAATCAAAAAAGTTGGCGAACAAAATTTTAATTTTTAAAATTTTGAAGACGGATTTTTTTTCGTTGAATCCTCTACTTTTAGATGGCGTTAAAAAATGATAGTGTCACAATGGAAAAACATCGATAAAAAATCGAAAAACCAAAAAAACCTTTTTCAAATAGCGATTTTTCCGTAAACTTCACTAATTCTTTATCTCTCTTTGAAATAAAGCTTTTAAAGTCGTGCGAAACTGTAAATTTAATCCCACCAAAAAAAAAACATTAAAAATGTGAATTAGAAGTTCGTGGGCGCGGAAATTATTTATTGGGACAGTTTAAACACTCTTTTAACAAAAAGAAGTGATATGGATTAGTCAAGATGAATCGTTAATAGCATGAAATAATTAAACACGTGCATTTACGAACGAATTCAGTGTGGCTCAGTCTATAGTGTTTCTAATAAAATTTGTTACATTTCGAAGGACAGCAAAGATTCATGCTAGGTATACCACGAACGCGCCAGCCAACTTTTTCACGGTTTATAATACTTTATTGAGTTTTAAATAAAAATTGGCAGTTGTATAATTCCTTTGAATTCGTTCGTAAATGCACGTGTTTAATTATTTCATGCTATTAACGATTCATCTTGACTAATCCATATCACTTCTTTTTGTTAAAAGAGTGTTTAAACTGTCCCAATAAATAATTTCCGCGCCCACGAACTTCTAATTCACATTTTTAATGTTTTTTTTTTTTTGTGGGATATCACTCTTTTTTGTTTTAATACATTCTAAAATAAAAAATAAATAATCTTCTGTATAAAGAAATATTATGTATTTAAATGTTCATTATATTTTTTTATTTATTTTATAAGTAGGTAATAACAAAATGCAGGAATTGAAACTAATATTTTTGCCTTTGTAAAAAAAAACATAAGCTCCTTTCAAGTTTCTCGTCCAAGATTTCTGCATTATAGAATAATTGATCCATAACCAGCTCGATTTTTGTTTCAACATCCTGATGTAATGACCTTGTTCGAGTGTTCCAGTATGGAATATAGCACTAATCACTTTATAATTTGAACCTCCTTTATGCAATTTTGCAGAAGTGACAACTTTGATATCGCATTGCTCAATTTTAATAAACTTTTTATTTTTCAGTTCGAATAATTTCAATTGTATTATGAGAACAGGTGCTGCCGAAATCATTTCCGATTTACGAATCTTTTGAGTGTACGAACAATTTTTACATTGACCACTCAGAGTTTCTCGTTTTCCAAATTCATGATCAGTAAGTTGCTGAAGAGTTACCCATGTCGTGGGGGTTGTGAAGAAAATGGTAATGGGTCCTCTTGAGGTGACCTCGGTGGATCTAACTAATTATTGAGTATACTATATTGCTTATTGTATTCTACTTATCATACCCTTTCATTTGATACCCATGTCGAAAGGGTTGTGAAGAAAATGGTAATCCGCCCTCTTGAGATGACCGCCATGGATCTAACCAGATATTGAGTATATTATATCGCTTATGGTATTCTACTTATGATACCCTTTCAATTGACAACTATGTCGAGGTGGTGGTGAAGAAATGGTAGTCCGCCCTCTTGAAATGGCCGCCATGGATATAAAGACGTACTTAATGTATTCTACTTATTATACCCTTTCATTTGATTCCCATGTCGAGGGGGTTGTGAAGAAAATGGTAATCCGCCCTCTTGAGATGACCGCCATGGATCTAACCAGATATTGAGTATATTATATCGCTTATGGTATTCTACTTATGATACCCTTTCAATTGATACCTATGTCGAGGTGGTGGTGAAGAAATGGTAGTCCGCCCTCTTGAAATGGCCGCCATGGATATAAAGACATAGCCTATTGTATTCTACTTATCATACCCTTTCATTTGATACCCATGTCGAGGGGGTTGTGAAGAAAATGGTAATGCGTCCTCTTGAGGTGGCCTCGGTGGATCTAACTATTTATTGAGTATACTATATTGCTAATTGTATTCTACTTATCATACCCTTTCATTTGATACCCATGTCGAGGGGGTTGTGAAGAAAATGGTAACCCGCCCTCTTGAGATGACCACCATGGATCTAACCATATATTGAGTATATTATATCGCTTATGGTGTTCTACTTATGATACCCTTTCAATTGATACCTATGTCGAGGTGGTGGTGAAGAAATGGTAGTCCGCCCTCTTGAGACGGCCGCCATGGATATAAAGACATAGCTTATTGTATTCTACTTATCATACCCTTTCATTTGATACCCATGTCGAGGGGGTTGTGAAGAAAATGGTAATCCACCCTCTTGAAACGCGTACCATGCGTACACTTTTTGTTAATCATCGAAATGATAGAGAATGCTATTTGACATCAACAGTGCTGGATTTGACTAACTTGTAAGGAATATGTATGTCATATTTTTAGAAATAATTTACGATTACGAACTCGGCATTCGGTATTTCAAAATTTTACTGTACATTTGTACTGTGAACTACACGTTTTTTATAGTACCTAACGCAATCTGATACCATAGTTGCGACTAACCACTTTAAATGAATACATTTTAGTTCAGTCAATCTGTCAAAAGAATTGCACAGAAAAAACCAGTCGGATGAAATGTAGATGAGTCGTTAGGAAATGATGTAAGAAAGCTTACTTGGGCGTGGCCACCTGCTACCTCTGTGGGTTTTTGAAAAAAACTCAAAAAAAAAACTCAAAAAAATTTTGAAATGCATTTTTCTCGAAAACTATGCATTCTACAGAAAAGTTTATTGGAAAAAAAATGTAGAGGGCATCGTTATCTACAATTAATGTCATTGGTGCAATATTGTAAAACAAAAAATGTGCGCAGTTGGTGGCGCTAAAGTGCCAAAAAAAGTGTTTTCAACTTTTTCGCCCTTAAATTTTCGTTTTTCAGCTACATACGAATGGAAAAATTGTTCCTTACAATTATACAAACAACTTTTATTCAAAAAATTTTTTCGTACAACCTATCGTTCCAAAGTTATAGTGTAATACAGCGCTGCCAGAACAACGCAGTGGTGCTAACGGCATGTTTTCTCGGTCCTATTGGGACTTTCTCCGGCGGTGTTGGCATAGTTTTAACAAAAGGGCCGATTTAAGGCCCCCATACACGGTCAAATTGGCTGTACAACCAGATTTTCATCAAACCTATAAGTGCAATGTATTTTGATCGGCCAACCGGCCCACAATCGATAGTTTTGGTTGTACAACCGCACTTCGCTGTACAACCCTTAAATCGGCCTTTTTGTTAAAACTATGCCAACACCGCCGATGTGCCAAAAATTTGTTAAACAATTATTTCACCCAAGAAATCAACGAAAAAATGACATTTTGGCACCCCCGGGCCCCTTCCGGTCATCTGCTGCGGTGCTCTCAATTTTTCCTTGTTTAAGTAGCATTTCGACTAAATTTCCCGCGCCATCCATATACTGCTAAGAATTTTTTTTTTCTCAAAAATTATCGGCACTGGTCTATTAAGTCTACAAAAAAAAACTAAATTCAAAAGGAATAGATTTTCTTCGAACAAGAAATCAAAATCAGGACGGACTGGAAAACGGGTTCGCATCAATCCGACTTCGTGGAGGTAGTAATCAGAACCCCCACGGCTTATCGATTTTCATGCACTTTTAAAATATATTTAGTATTAAATTTTTACAAATATGTAAAGGAATCAACTGTGAACCTGATAAAACAATACATTTACCACCTGTAAATAGGCAGTTAATCGAGTTCCTCGAGTCAACACAATCAAATACGGCCCTCAGTTTAATTATAAAGACAGATTTTAGTGATATGGATATCAGAGAATAAAATGCTGTTTTATTTTGCCGGTTGGCTCTCGAAAAAGCTCAAAGAAGTTCATAAGGCTGGTCGTCCACTGGAAGCGTATTCGAGCGGCTTCGCGCTTCGGCCATACAAATGAGCCGCTTGTAGCCGCTCATATGTATGGCCGTAGCGCGAAGCCGCTCGAATACGCTTCCAGTGGACGACCAGCCTAAATGTGCGGCCATCGAATTACTACAAGATAAAGTGGACATTTAGTTATGCCCAAAAAAAAAAATTTATGGGTTTAGCAGGAAAACATAGACATGAAGCTTGCTGAACATTTTGAACTTCTTATCCAAAGCACTAACATTGAAAATATATTATATGATATGTTAGAAAAAGAATTCAATTTTAAGTGTTTTGAAGCATCAAATAAGGAATACCTTTACGATTGTATATTAGAGCTAGGATCTAATACTCAATCAAATTCTTTAACAAGGAAATCCGAAAAAGTAACAATAGACGTAAAGTACTTACACTGAGTCATTTGTAAGAAACCAGTAATAAATATGAAACAGAAGCAGGGACATATGAAATATATGAATATTACCATTAGATCAGTTAATGCTGAGTACAGGTGAACTCTCAACTTTGTTGGGATAACTTCATCGTGGTTAGTTGAAAACTGTTAAATACAGCTGCACATCAAGTGAGAACCAAGAAATGTAATAAGTTTATCAAAAACACTGTTTACCCATAACACTTGCACTGAGTCGTCATTTGTAAACATTTAATCACCTATATATGAAACAACAGCGAGGGCATATGAAGTCGGACCGAAGATTATCATTATATCAGTTAATGCTAAGTACAGGCGAACTCTCAACTTTGTTGGGATAACTTCATCGTGCTTAGTTGAAAACTGTTGGTAAATACAACAGCACATTAACTTACAAACCAAGAAATGTAATATGTAAGTTTATCAATAACATTTTATTCAATTCCTTTTCAATTTTAGATGAGACTGTTATGTCAACAAAAACTACCAGAACATTATAATGGAATACATCAACATCGGATGTTCTGAAATGACTGATAATAATCATGCATGGATATTCTTATCGAAAGGTATATTAATTTCTCAATAACACTGTGTAATCTGTTTTCTTCAATTCCTTTGGATAGTTTTAGATATAAAAGTAATATCGACCGGAACCAGAACATATAGTAGAACATACATCAACTTGGCGGATGTTGTGAAACATGCTACATATAATTTATAAAGGTTAATCTTTCTCCTAAAATATATTGGACATTTACTAATTTTAGCCATTTACTAATTTTAGACCTGGGAGAAAATAAAAATAAAAATGATAGAAATAGAACGATAGAAACCACTATATTTCTATATGTAGTGTATTACCACTATATGTATGTATTTTGAGTGAAGTGAAGTGAAAAACTATTCTAAAGAAAATATCGTCTCATTTCATGCCAAAAAAGCAGCACTAACCTCATGGTTAATTTTTTTATTAGATTGTTACGACCTCAAAATAGAGAGGCATTAATATTTAATATGTAGTAATATGTTATAGATACTTACCTATGTGTGTTGTCCCTTAAAGAACGTTACTGCTGCTGGATCTCTCTTTTCAGGTCTCTTTTATGATGTTCTCAGACTCATTCCTTAAATTCAGGACCAACCACCAGAAGCAGAGTAGCCCATAGGCGTTCACCAAAATGGGAAAAAATAGATATAATTTAATAAATAGTATTAAGAAATAATAGAACTCACCTGTAAATTGAGCCCGTACCGATTTTAATCTCTAAAATAAAATCACACATAAAATAAATATACTAAACTTCACACCACAAGACTACATAATAATACCAGAAGGCATATTAACCACCAAGGAGTGCTCTAGGGCATGATAAACGGGAGAAATGGGTTAGCCCTGGAAAATCCGGCAAGCATATCCAGACCATATTTCTGGCTTCTTCGCCGTTCGCGAGATTATGCTTGCACGTAGAATTTTCCCAGGAGTAGCACCCGGCCGCCAAAAATCCAAGGTTCAAGATTTATAAAAAATATTATTGATAATATTTCAAATGTTTACCGATTATAACCGACGTACCAATTCCAACCAACATCATTGGAACGGTCGGAAACTGTATAGTAAGCAGTGGGAACCTTGGGAAATAGGGACCATTTCCCAATATAAACATGGGCCCTTGTGTGGTAGCGCGCCTTTTTATACGATAGAGTCCGCGAGTGCGGCAGAGTGAAGTATTATTATATTATATTAACGGGAAAATTTAACCGCGAAGTAAACCGTATTAACGGCCAGGAAGGAATTGTTTTAAGAAAAGGAGATTAGGGTCGGGACAAGGCTCAGGTAGGAATTCTAATAAATTTTATTATTGATTAAATTGATTAACTATTAACTTCCCAGTATAGGGAAGTTATTGTAATCAGTCCGAAAATCGAAATCGAAATTTTCAACGTATTTTCATTTTTCAAAGTCCCGAGAGCATTTCAAGCAAAAAATTGGGTTGAAGTATGTGTGTGTGTGCGTACGTATGTGATCTTTTTTTCCTGCACGATATCGCGCGAACCAAAAAAGATAACGACTTCGTTGAGGTGTGTTTCTAAGCGTATCAACCGAAATATAATCTGAAAAGATTTTTAAAATTGGTCGAGCCGTTTTGTACCTGCGCGATATCGCCCGAACCACAAAAGATATCGACTTACTTGAGGTGCCGTTCTATTTTTATAATATTCGCTCGAGCCGTTTTTTGGCTTAAGCGACATAAGTGATTTTTGCATCTGCACGATAACGCGCGAACCATAAAAGAAATCGACTTAGTTGAGGTGCCGTTCGAAGAGTATTAACCAAAATATGATCTGAAAAGATTTTCATAAAATGCGGTCGAACCGCTAAACATATTACAATTTTGTAAGAAATCAGTTTATTCCATCTTCGTTCATCATACTGGGAATTTAATCGTGTGGACCGAAGGGGTCAAACCCATATCCCAACTAGTTTCTAAATTAAATTGATTATTTAAAGTTAAAGTGACAATAAAATTACAAATTTATCTGTTCAGTTTTTTTGTTTTCTTATAATAATCGGTTCATAGACCATTAAAACTACGTGACGCCCAAATATAAAATTTACATACTACCCACACCCAACACCGCCGAAAATTGAAATTGTGCAAGTAATAAGATAATGCAGTACTCTTTTTTTAATATTTCTTTTCAGATCTCTCCAGTGAGTGTAGACCTTGTCGTGGTTGGAGAGCTTAAAAGAATTTGCTAATTGTAAATAGTATTATTTAATTGAGAAGGAAAAGGATATTACAAATACACGAAATAAAAACTTTTTCAGAATTGATGATAATAAGTAGGCTTCAAAGACTTGCACTTGCACCCTTTTTCCTTTTAACTTACTCAATTATATTATAATTATAATGTTATTTCATATATTATATAATAATTTGGAAAGCAAATTCTGAACTAACATACACTTATTAGCATATAAGAAACAATGAAACAATCAATTTATACGAAACAATGTATGCCTTGTTTGGCAAATAAATAAAATAAAAATAAAATTAAACAACGATTCAATTTTCAATTTGAAGATGTAACATTTGTATTACTAAAATGAGAATAAAGTTATTTTAATATTTTAATGTAAACAATACCTAGTTAGCCTAAAAATATAAATTAGCCATACCGCTGGAGGGTCTCTTGCTGGTCTGCGCTATATTGACCATGAGTCAATGATGTAAAAAACTTTGGTGGCCTCTAAATTTTCTCTCTAAAAATCTATCCCATGCAGCGTAGCCAAAACAGCTGGGATATCGTCTAACCAGGTTTGAAAGGAACTTCATCAGTAATAAAAATGTATTCTTTAAGCCTAGAATCCTGTTCGTGCGGAATTCCTCTGTGTAGAGATTCCATATAACCAGTCTGAATTCCGCTTAGCTGGGAGAGTTTTTTTTTTTTTTGGGATACGATGAAGCTTAGGAGTCACCCTTTGTACTACTAGTCCGTCATGTCGTTTGAGTCATGGTGCAATGTATAGTAGTAAGCTTGATCTGAAGGATAGAATAGAAAGGATAGGTTAGGGGTCTGGTGGGTGCATGAGTAGGTGTCGATGAACCTTGCGTTTGAACTCAGAGATGTTATATGAGCTCGGAACCACCGACTGCGGAAGAGAGTTCCACAACCGAGTTGTTCTATTTATAAACGAACAGCTAAACCGTAATGTGCGTGAAGGGGAGGGCTGCAGGGTGAAGGGGGGAGCCGAGTTGGCTAGTCTTGTGCTGCGGGGAAAAAGTTGCCGTGTAGGCAGGAGGTTCTTTATTTCAGTGGAGAATTCGCTGTAATAATAGCGATAAAACTTGCTGAGTGCAGCTACGTTCCTACGGTGGCTTAAAGGGTCGATGGAGGAGCAAAGAGTGCTATCACCAATGAGTTTGATGGCGCGATTTTGCACCTTATCCAGCCAAGCCAAGGTGGTTTTAGGAGCGCCCACCCAGATATACGAGTTGTATTCAAGCTGGGGTCGAATGTAGGACTTGTAGATTGTGGCTAGAGCAGCAGGCTGAAGGAGGAACTTGCATCTCTTAAGGAAACCTAGGCATTGATACGCTTGTTTGGCAATTTGGAAAATGTGACCATTCCATTGCATATCATTAGATAGAGTCATTCCCAGGATGCTAAGAGATGGGTCAGGTGTTAGGCTATCCCCGTCCACTGAAATAGAGGGAAAGTCGGTACAGGTTTTGGTGGAGATAAGGCAGTACTTTGTTTTTGATGCGTTAAATTCGACCCGATTCTTGCGGCCCCAGTCAAGAATGAGCTCGATGTCTGCGTTAAGAGAGCTGGACATGAGTTCGCGGTCTAAGAGACAAGGTCTGGCACTTGCTTGTCTAGCGTTGGCGTAAGAGTAACGCAGAGTACTGTCGTCGGCGAAACTGTAGAGTGGGTTGGAGGGGATTGAGAGCAGATCGTTAATAAATATTAGAAAGAGAGCAGGTGAGAGGATCGATCCTTGGGGAACGCCGGCCGAGATGGAGTGTGGGTTGGATTCGACGCCATCCAATACTACCTTGATTGAACGGCTGGAAAGAAAGCTCTCAATCCAGTTCATAAGAACTGAGTCGATATCAATAGCTTGGAGTTTGGACAGCAGAGCGGGATGCCATACTCTGTCAAAAGCCTTGGAAATATCTAGAGCAACCAGACCAGACTCATGGATGCTTTGGTGTAGATGCTCGGTCAAACACACAAGAAGGTCGCCAGTAGATCTTTTCGGTCTAAAGCCGTACTGCCTGTCGTGTATGATTTGGTTAGATTCTAAATATTGCATCAGCTTTCTATTAATTATTGCCTCCATGATTTTGGAGAGAACAGAATTTATTGTTATTGGGCGGTAGTTTAAAGGGTCGCTGGCATCACCTTTTTTCGGAATGGGCTGAACATGAGCTAGTTTCCAGGAGTTTGGATAAACTTCCAAATCTGGTAGTTTATTCTATAACTTTAAGGGAGAGGCCAATTTTAGCAATATATATATAATTCAAATAATTGCAATTTGTTTTTCGTAGGGCTTTTTTTCATTAGTCTGTATGGCTATTAGTGATGCACAATACCGATTTACCTATTTGGATATCGGAGCTTTTGGTAGCGAAGAGGATTCCAATATTTTGTTATCATCAAATTTTGGAAAACGGCTGCTAAACGAAGATCTTAATTTTCCAGCGAATAAAGTCCTTGATGAGGAAGAGTTACCATTTTATTTTATTGGCGATAGTGCGTTTCCTTTAGCGAAAAGGATGATGAAGCCGTTTAGTGCCAAAGCCCAATTTACAGAAGAACAAAGGATTTTCAATTACAGACTAAGCAGAGCTAGAAGATGTGTTGAAAATGCATTTGGAATTCTCTGCACTTAGTGGCTTTTCTTAAAGAAAACATTATTTTGTCATCCCGAAGGAGCACAAAATATCATAACAGCTACTTGCCTACTCTACAATTATTTATTAAATGTGTCGCCGAGCAAATATATTTCTAAAGGTGCCTGTAAACGAGCAACACTTGTGGCCGGCTACTGGCTGAACGACATTGCTCAAAATTCAGCATTATTTCCATCAATATGTTCAAACTTGTCGACAGTATATCCGTATGGCCCGACGATACTGGCCATATTGCTAATACTGGCCGGCATGTTGCTTTTGATATCGGTCATAGGGCGAAAAATTTAAACATTGCCGGCTATTTAAAAATGATTTCGAAATTTTCTTTAAACTAGAAGTATGTATGTAGTACATATGCCCTAAAAATGGCATAGTCGTGGGCGGTGTAGGGTGTACATTGTCTGGGTTCGGGATCCATGAACCTATAGTTTCCGGCGAACCAAACCGCACCCAAATACGTGCAGAGTTCCACTAAGTTGACTAAGTCCATGGCGTCTTCCAGCCATAGGCTGCATTTTTCCTTCAATTTATAATTTGATATTGTGAATGATTATATGCGGATAAGCTCATCCTTTATCCTTTAGACCCTAGAACACATCTTAGTTATGTACCTTAAAAATTCTATACCAAAGCACGCGCATTGTAAAGGAAAATCGATTGACACCATACCGAATGAAGTAGCGCTTTCAACAATGCCAGCATCTACAATGGTTTAAGTTAGTGGATGCTGGGATCTACAATGGTTTAAGTTAGTGGATCATCCGCATTCTTAGAACTCTGATATTCAACAAAACCTTAAAGAAGAGTAGAGTGGTAAACACAGGGGCTTTTGCATACCGCAGGATGGAGTCCTGTCACCGCTGTTAAGGCTTATGGTTGTTTTGTATGAAATATTTAAGGTCATGCTTCGTCATTTTAATGAAATTTCTAAACAAGTAACTACATATTTAGAATTAGCTCATCGCATTCTTCGCTTTTTTAATAAGCAAATACTTCTTCCCTTTCAGCGAAAGCATGTCTGACTACAAGTTGCCCAGCAATAGTATCGGCCACACATTTTCAAACATATAGCCGGGCCATCTTTTTCTGAAATACTACCGGCAATGTGCATTTTCAGTTGCTCGTTTACAGGCACCTTAAGAACTATGTCGACAAATACAATGATAATGGAAATTTAATTCCTGGTGAATGGCGAAGTAAAATAACATCAGATTGTTGGTTTCAAAATCCTAAAGCATTTACCAGAGGTCGAAATTTAAATGAAGGAAAAGACGTACATACGAGAAAAACTAATGAAATATATTACCACAACTGGAGCTATACCATGGCAACGACAAGCTTGTGGATTAGAGTAAAAAATAATATTAAAACAAGTAAAGTTCATATTTATAGATTTAATTCTTTTTTTGACATGAATATGTCTTATCCCTCGGGTCTATTTGAAAGAATGTGCGGAGACGAAAATCGTTACCATGACTAATTACTGTTTGGCATACTTTTAGGATAAATTTTAGAAGCAAATTAAATTTATATTTAATTCTGCATACTTTTAGGTGAAAATATTATCGAAAGCTTTCTTAAGGTTAGAAAATTTTCGAGACATTTCTTTTGACATGAATATTTGTCGTTTTGGCAAAATGACTGTTTCGAGCACATACATTAACAAGAAGCTATGCTAGCAGCTTTTTTTTGTTCAATCGCTGCGAGTTCTTGTTCCAAGAGTGAGAAAAAGTGTCCAGGATTTTTTACTTTGTGTGAGATTTTTTAAACAGCTTATGGGACCCATCCAACTAGTTGTCCAAACTGAGTTGTGTAAAAGTTGTTGTTTTGCCACAAACGCTTCAACTGAGTTGATATTTCAACTGCCAATTCGATATTTTATAGGGAATTTGAAAGTTAAATGAAATTGTAGAAAACCCGCGACTAAGTTTTATAATAATAAAACTTGGAGAAAGATGATTTTTTAGATTAATTATAATTTTTTTTAATTATTAATATGAATATTTATATTTTTAACTTCCCAGTATAGGAAGTTATTGTAATCGGTCCGAAAATCGAAATCGAAAATTTCAACGTATTTTTATCTTTCAAGGTCCTAGGAGCATTTTAAGCAAAAAATTGGGAGGAAGTATGTGTGTGTGTGTGTATGTGCGTACGGATGTGGTCACTTTTTCCTGCACGATATCGCGCGAACCAAAACTGATATCGACTTCGTTGAGGTGTTGTTCGAAGCGTATTAACCGAAATATGATCTGAAAAGAATTTCATGAAATTCGGTCCAGCCGTTTTGTTTGTTTGAGCGATGTAAGTGATTTTTGTACCTGCACGATATCGCCCGAACCACGAAAGATATTGATTTACTTGAGGTGCCGTTCGAAGCGTATTAGCGACAATATTATCTGAAAAGATTTTTATAATATTCGGTCCAGCGGTTTTTTGGTTTAAATGACTTAAGTGATTTTTGTACCTGCACGATCTCGCGCAAACTATAAAAGATATCGACTTAGTTGACGTGCCGTTCGAAGAGTATTAACCAAAATATGATCTGAAAAGATTTTCATAAAATTCGGTCGAGCCGTTTTTTTTGTTTGAGCGGCGTAAGTGATTTTTGTACCTGCACGATATCGCCCGAACCACGAAAGATATTGACTTACTTGAGGTGCCGTTCGAAGCGTATTAGCGACAATATAATCTGAAAAGATTTTTATAATATTCGGTCCAGCGGTTTTTTGGTTTAAATGACTTAAGTGATTTTTGTACCTGCACGATCTCGCGCAAACTATAAAAGATATCGACTTAGTTGACGTGCCGTTCGAAGAGTATTAACCAAAATATGATCTGAAAAGATTTTCATAAAATTCGGTCGAGCCGACGATAGAAACCACTATATTTCTATATGTAGTGTATTACCACTATATGTATGTATTTTGAGTGAAGTGAAGTGAAAAACTATTCTAAAGAAAATATCGTCTCATTTCATGCCAAAAAAGCAGCACTAACCTCATGGTTAATTTTTTTATTAGATTGTTACGACCTCAAAATAGAGAGGCATTAATATTTAATATGTAGTAATATGTTATAGATACTTACCTATGTGTGTTGTCCCTTAAAGAACGTTACTGCTGCTGGATCTCTCTTTTCAGGTCTCTTTTATGATGTTCTCAGACTCATTCCTTAAATTCAGGACCAACCACCAGAAGCAGAGTAGCCCATAGGCGTTCACCAAAATGGGAAAAAATAGATATAATTTAATAAATAGTATTAAGAAATAATAGAACTCACCTGTAAATTGAGCCCGTACCGATTTTAATCTCTAAAATAAAATCACACATAAAATAAATATACTAAACTTCACACCACAAGACTACATAATAATACCAGAAGGCATATTAACCACCAAGGAGTGCTCTAGGGCATGATAAACGGGAGAAATGGGTTAGCCCTGGAAAATCCGGCAAGCATATCCAGACCATATTTCTGGCTTCTTCGCCGTTCGCGAGATTATGCTTGCACGTAGAATTTTCCCAGGAGTAGCACCCGGCCGCCAAAAATCCAAGGTTCAAGATTTATAAAAAATATTATTGATAATATTTCAAATGTTTACCGATTATAACCGACGTACCAATTCCAACCAACATCATTGGAACGGTCGGAAACTGTATAGTAAGCAGTGGGAACCTTGGGAAATAGGGACCATTTCCCAATATAAACATGGGCCCTTGTGTGGTAGCGCGCCTTTTTATACGATAGAGTCCGCGAGTGCGGCAGAGTGAAGTATTATTATATTATATTAACGGGAAAATTTAACCGCGAAGTAAACCGTATTAACGGCCAGGAAGGAATTGTTTTAAGAAAAGGAGATTAGGGTCGGGACAAGGCTCAGGTAGGAATTCTAATAAATTTTATTATTGATTAAATTGATTAACTATTAACTTCCCAGTATAGGGAAGTTATTGTAATCAGTCCGAAAATCGAAATCGAAATTTTCAACGTATTTTCATTTTTCAAAGTCCCGAGAGCATTTCAAGCAAAAAATTGGGTTGAAGTATGTGTGTGTGTGCGTACGTATGTGATCTTTTTTTCCTGCACGATATCGCGCGAACCAAAAAAGATAACGACTTCGTTGAGGTGTGTTTCTAAGCGTATCAACCGAAATATAATCTGAAAAGATTTTTAAAATTGGTCGAGCCGTTTTGTACCTGCGCGATATCGCCCGAACCACAAAAGATATCGACTTACTTGAGGTGCCGTTCTATTTTTATAATATTCGCTCGAGCCGTTTTTTGGCTTAAGCGACATAAGTGATTTTTGCATCTGCACGATAACGCGCGAACCATAAAAGAAATCGACTTAGTTGAGGTGCCGTTCGAAGAGTATTAACCAAAATATGATCTGAAAAGATTTTCATAAAATGCGGTCGAACCGCTAAACATATTACAATTTTGTAAGAAATCAGTTTATTCCATCTTCGTTCATCATACTGGGAATTTAATCGTGTGGACCGAAGGGGTCAAACCCATATCCCAACTAGTTTCTAAATTAAATTGATTATTTAAAGTTAAAGTGACAATAAAATTACAAATTTATCTGTTCAGTTTTTTTGTTTTCTTATAATAATCGGTTCATAGACCATTAAAACTACGTGACGCCCAAATATAAAATTTACATACTACCCACACCCAACACCGCCGAAAATTGAAATTGTGCAAGTAATAAGATAATGCAGTACTCTTTTTTTAATATTTCTTTTCAGATCTCTCCAGTGAGTGTAGACCTTGTCGTGGTTGGAGAGCTTAAAAGAATTTGCTAATTGTAAATAGTATTATTTAATTGAGAAGGAAAAGGATATTACAAATACACGAAATAAAAACTTTTTCAGAATTGATGATAATAAGTAGGCTTCAAAGACTTGCACTTGCACCCTTTTTCCTTTTAACTTACTCAATTATATTATAATTATAATGTTATTTCATATATTATATAATAATTTGGAAAGCAAATTCTGAACTAACATACACTTATTAGCATATAAGAAACAATGAAACAATCAATTTATACGAAACAATGTATGCCTTGTTTGGCAAATAAATAAAATAAAAATAAAATTAAACAACGATTCAATTTTCAATTTGAAGATGTAACATTTGTATTACTAAAATGAGAATAAAGTTATTTTAATATTTTAATGTAAACAATACCTAGTTAGCCTAAAAATATAAATTAGCCATACCGCTGGAGGGTCTCTTGCTGGTCTGCGCTATATTGACCATGAGTCAATGATGTAAAAAACTTTGGTGGCCTCTAAATTTTCTCTCTAAAAATCTATCCCATGCAGCGTAGCCAAAACAGCTGGGATATCGTCTAACCAGGTTTGAAAGGAACTTCATCAGTAATAAAAATGTATTCTTTAAGCCTAGAATCCTGTTCGTGCGGAATTCCTCTGTGTAGAGATTCCATATAACCAGTCTGAATTCCGCTTAGCTGGGAGAGTTTTTTTTTTTTTTGGGATACGATGAAGCTTAGGAGTCACCCTTTGTACTACTAGTCCGTCATGTCGTTTGAGTCATGGTGCAATGTATAGTAGTAAGCTTGATCTGAAGGATAGAATAGAAAGGATAGGTTAGGGGTCTGGTGGGTGCATGAGTAGGTGTCGATGAACCTTGCGTTTGAACTCAGAGATGTTATATGAGCTCGGAACCACCGACTGCGGAAGAGAGTTCCACAACCGAGTTGTTCTATTTATAAACGAACAGCTAAACCGTAATGTGCGTGAAGGGGAGGGCTGCAGGGTGAAGGGGGGAGCCGAGTTGGCTAGTCTTGTGCTGCGGGGAAAAAGTTGCCGTGTAGGCAGGAGGTTCTTTATTTCAGTGGAGAATTCGCTGTAATAATAGCGATAAAACTTGCTGAGTGCAGCTACGTTCCTACGGTGGCTTAAAGGGTCGATGGAGGAGCAAAGAGTGCTATCACCAATGAGTTTGATGGCGCGATTTTGCACCTTATCCAGCCAAGCCAAGGTGGTTTTAGGAGCGCCCACCCAGATATACGAGTTGTATTCAAGCTGGGGTCGAATGTAGGACTTGTAGATTGTGGCTAGAGCAGCAGGCTGAAGGAGGAACTTGCATCTCTTAAGGAAACCTAGGCATTGATACGCTTGTTTGGCAATTTGGAAAATGTGACCATTCCATTGCATATCATTAGATAGAGTCATTCCCAGGATGCTAAGAGATGGGTCAGGTGTTAGGCTATCCCCGTCCACTGAAATAGAGGGAAAGTCGGTACAGGTTTTGGTGGAGATAAGGCAGTACTTTGTTTTTGATGCGTTAAATTCGACCCGATTCTTGCGGCCCCAGTCAAGAATGAGCTCGATGTCTGCGTTAAGAGAGCTGGACATGAGTTCGCGGTCTAAGAGACAAGGTCTGGCACTTGCTTGTCTAGCGTTGGCGTAAGAGTAACGCAGAGTACTGTCGTCGGCGAAACTGTAGAGTGGGTTGGAGGGGATTGAGAGCAGATCGTTAATAAATATTAGAAAGAGAGCAGGTGAGAGGATCGATCCTTGGGGAACGCCGGCCGAGATGGAGTGTGGGTTGGATTCGACGCCATCCAATACTACCTTGATTGAACGGCTGGAAAGAAAGCTCTCAATCCAGTTCATAAGAACTGAGTCGATATCAATAGCTTGGAGTTTGGACAGCAGAGCGGGATGCCATACTCTGTCAAAAGCCTTGGAAATATCTAGAGCAACCAGACCAGACTCATGGATGCTTTGGTGTAGATGCTCGGTCAAACACACAAGAAGGTCGCCAGTAGATCTTTTCGGTCTAAAGCCGTACTGCCTGTCGTGTATGATTTGGTTAGATTCTAAATATTGCATCAGCTTTCTATTAATTATTGCCTCCATGATTTTGGAGAGAACAGAATTTATTGTTATTGGGCGGTAGTTTAAAGGGTCGCTGGCATCACCTTTTTTCGGAATGGGCTGAACATGAGCTAGTTTCCAGGAGTTTGGATAAACTTCCAAATCTGGTAGTTTATTCTATAACTTTAAGGGAGAGGCCAATTTTAGCAATATATATATAATTCAAATAATTGCAATTTGTTTTTCGTAGGGCTTTTTTTCATTAGTCTGTATGGCTATTAGTGATGCACAATACCGATTTACCTATTTGGATATCGGAGCTTTTGGTAGCGAAGAGGATTCCAATATTTTGTTATCATCAAATTTTGGAAAACGGCTGCTAAACGAAGATCTTAATTTTCCAGCGAATAAAGTCCTTGATGAGGAAGAGTTACCATTTTATTTTATTGGCGATAGTGCGTTTCCTTTAGCGAAAAGGATGATGAAGCCGTTTAGTGCCAAAGCCCAATTTACAGAAGAACAAAGGATTTTCAATTACAGACTAAGCAGAGCTAGAAGATGTGTTGAAAATGCATTTGGAATTCTCTGCACTTAGTGGCTTTTCTTAAAGAAAACATTATTTTGTCATCCCGAAGGAGCACAAAATATCATAACAGCTACTTGCCTACTCTACAATTATTTATTAAATGTGTCGCCGAGCAAATATATTTCTAAAGGTGCCTGTAAACGAGCAACACTTGTGGCCGGCTACTGGCTGAACGACATTGCTCAAAATTCAGCATTATTTCCATCAATATGTTCAAACTTGTCGACAGTATATCCGTATGGCCCGACGATACTGGCCATATTGCTAATACTGGCCGGCATGTTGCTTTTGATATCGGTCATAGGGCGAAAAATTTAAACATTGCCGGCTATTTAAAAATGATTTCGAAATTTTCTTTAAACTAGAAGTATGTATGTAGTACATATGCCCTAAAAATGGCATAGTCGTGGGCGGTGTAGGGTGTACATTGTCTGGGTTCGGGATCCATGAACCTATAGTTTCCGGCGAACCAAACCGCACCCAAATACGTGCAGAGTTCCACTAAGTTGACTAAGTCCATGGCGTCTTCCAGCCATAGGCTGCATTTTTCCTTCAATTTATAATTTGATATTGTGAATGATTATATGCGGATAAGCTCATCCTTTATCCTTTAGACCCTAGAACACATCTTAGTTATGTACCTTAAAAATTCTATACCAAAGCACGCGCATTGTAAAGGAAAATCGATTGACACCATACCGAATGAAGTAGCGCTTTCAACAATGCCAGCATCTACAATGGTTTAAGTTAGTGGATGCTGGGATCTACAATGGTTTAAGTTAGTGGATCATCCGCATTCTTAGAACTCTGATATTCAACAAAACCTTAAAGAAGAGTAGAGTGGTAAACACAGGGGCTTTTGCATACCGCAGGATGGAGTCCTGTCACCGCTGTTAAGGCTTATGGTTGTTTTGTATGAAATATTTAAGGTCATGCTTCGTCATTTTAATGAAATTTCTAAACAAGTAACTACATATTTAGAATTAGCTCATCGCATTCTTCGCTTTTTTAATAAGCAAATACTTCTTCCCTTTCAGCGAAAGCATGTCTGACTACAAGTTGCCCAGCAATAGTATCGGCCACACATTTTCAAACATATAGCCGGGCCATCTTTTTCTGAAATACTACCGGCAATGTGCATTTTCAGTTGCTCGTTTACAGGCACCTTAAGAACTATGTCGACAAATACAATGATAATGGAAATTTAATTCCTGGTGAATGGCGAAGTAAAATAACATCAGATTGTTGGTTTCAAAATCCTAAAGCATTTACCAGAGGTCGAAATTTAAATGAAGGAAAAGACGTACATACGAGAAAAACTAATGAAATATATTACCACAACTGGAGCTATACCATGGCAACGACAAGCTTGTGGATTAGAGTAAAAAATAATATTAAAACAAGTAAAGTTCATATTTATAGATTTAATTCTTTTTTTGACATGAATATGTCTTATCCCTCGGGTCTATTTGAAAGAATGTGCGGAGACGAAAATCGTTACCATGACTAATTACTGTTTGGCATACTTTTAGGATAAATTTTAGAAGCAAATTAAATTTATATTTAATTCTGCATACTTTTAGGTGAAAATATTATCGAAAGCTTTCTTAAGGTTAGAAAATTTTCGAGACATTTCTTTTGACATGAATATTTGTCGTTTTGGCAAAATGACTGTTTCGAGCACATACATTAACAAGAAGCTATGCTAGCAGCTTTTTTTTGTTCAATCGCTGCGAGTTCTTGTTCCAAGAGTGAGAAAAAGTGTCCAGGATTTTTTACTTTGTGTGAGATTTTTTAAACAGCTTATGGGACCCATCCAACTAGTTGTCCAAACTGAGTTGTGTAAAAGTTGTTGTTTTGCCACAAACGCTTCAACTGAGTTGATATTTCAACTGCCAATTCGATATTTTATAGGGAATTTGAAAGTTAAATGAAATTGTAGAAAACCCGCGACTAAGTTTTATAATAATAAAACTTGGAGAAAGATGATTTTTTAGATTAATTATAATTTTTTTTAATTATTAATATGAATATTTATATTTTTAACTTCCCAGTATAGGAAGTTATTGTAATCGGTCCGAAAATCGAAATCGAAAATTTCAACGTATTTTTATCTTTCAAGGTCCTAGGAGCATTTTAAGCAAAAAATTGGGAGGAAGTATGTGTGTGTGTGTGTATGTGCGTACGGATGTGGTCACTTTTTCCTGCACGATATCGCGCGAACCAAAACTGATATCGACTTCGTTGAGGTGTTGTTCGAAGCGTATTAACCGAAATATGATCTGAAAAGAATTTCATGAAATTCGGTCCAGCCGTTTTTTTTGTTTGAGCGATGTAAGTGATTTTTGTACCTGCACGATATCGCCCGAACCACGAAAGATATTGATTTACTTGAGGTGCCGTTCGAAGCGTATTAGCGACAATATTATCTGAAAAGATTTTTATAATATTCGGTCCAGCGGTTTTTTGGTTTAAATGACTTAAGTGATTTTTGTACCTGCACGATCTCGCGCAAACTATAAAAGATATCGACTTAGTTGACGTGCCGTTCGAAGAGTATTAACCAAAATATGATCTGAAAAGATTTTCATAAAATTCGGTCGAGCCGTTTTTTTTGTTTGAGCGGCGTAAGTGATTTTTGTACCTGCACGATATCGCCCGAACCACGAAAGATATTGACTTACTTGAGGTGCCGTTCGAAGCGTATTAGCGACAATATAATCTGAAAAGATTTTTATAATATTCGGTCCAGCGGTTTTTTGGTTTAAATGACTTAAGTGATTTTTGTACCTGCACGATCTCGCGCAAACTATAAAAGATATCGACTTAGTTGACGTGCCGTTCGAAGAGTATTAACCAAAATATGATCTGAAAAGATTTTCATAAAATTCGGTCGAGCCGTTTTTTTTGTTTGAGCGGCGTAAGTGATTTTTGTACCTGCACGATATCGCCCGAACCACGAAAGATATTGACTTACTTGAGGTGCCGTTCGAAGCGTATTAGCGACAATATAATCTGAAAAGATTTTTATAATATTCGGTCCAGCGGTTTTTTGGTTTAAATGACTTAAGTGATTTTTGTACCTGCACGATACCGCGCGAACTAAAAACTATATCGACTTCATTGAGGTGCCGAAAAACATTAATACATCAATTTTATATACATTTTCGTCATCCTAATCTTGTAAGTGCGCACATTTAGTTTGACATTTTAGCGAAAATATTTATAAACAATTGTGACAAATTCTCGGTATTATGCATATATTCTATATTGACTATTGTTCATTTATTATTAAAATATCCAATCATAATATTCAACATCCATCATACTGGGAAGTTGATCGTGTGGACCGAAAGGGTCGAACCCACATCCCAACTAGTTCAAAATATAAATTAAATTCTAAAAGTATAAATTATGAAAATAATTTAATATTATGTGAACTTTCATAATTTAAATTAAAAATAATGCAAAATAAACTTGCAAAAAAATATATTCTTCGAATTCAGGCTTAATTCATCCAAGTAGTTTGCCAAACTGCAATACACACAGTGCAACTAGTTGCCCAAACTCTAGGCCCCGCCCCATAAAATTAAAAGATTTTGATTTATCCCAACTGAAACCCCAACTGTCAAATCAGTTTGCCAACTGCCCCACACACGATGCGATTCAGTGACAACACAACTCAGTTAGGACAACTAGTTGGCCTGTGGATGAGCCCCATTAGAAAAGGGGTGCTTGAGTCGTCCGTCGCGCGATAGTTTTGTGTTTTCGAAGCGGGGCGGAATCAGAATCGATATCAGGGAATTTTCTTACTACGCAGTTTGCGGATTGAGTGTGGTGCGGCCGCGGTGCGTTTAGAATTTTTGAAAAAGCACATTTTTTTTATTTTGAACGATTTCATTTCGTGTGTTTGTATTCTGTTACATTGTGGAAAAGGATAAGGTGGTTGAAGGGTATGTATTGAAGCGAGCCAGATATATATTGTTGTGTGCATTCCTTTCGACCCCCTCCAGGGGTTCTTTCCAATAGGAACAAGAAGGTGATTTCCAATAAGAACAAGAAACAAATAGACCCCAGGGATAAGACATATTCATGTCTACTGTGCCATCGAGAAGCCATGGCACTTCCCGTCTTTTTTTTGTATTTAAAATCATATTGTTGAAACAAACATTTAACTCCTCAATCTCATTTTTGGGTATGCCCCTCATTAAACTGTCCATAGCTGCGATCATTGCTTGGTTTTCTAATGGTTTTACTAGATCCCGTCTGGTTTTCTCCGTTTCCAAGTCTTGCTTAATGTAAGATTCAAAGTGTGTGTGAACTTTGCAAACCCGTATTCGGATTGCATATTTTTTCTTGCAGGAGATCGCTAAAGTTGTGAAAATAGGCTATTTCCTATTTCAAAACCTTTAATTATTAATAAGCCAAAATACGTATGAGTATTTGGAACCTTTTGAAGGAGCAGGGGTTTCTTGTATCATTGCTCTCTAATAAATCTATAGCTTCTATAGATTTAAAAGAACTATAAAAGTGTATTGAAATATTACTAAAATACAAATGAATAATAATATTATATTACACCATCTTTTTTTGGAGATATCCGGAAGGAATTCTAATTCATTTAGGATAGAAAAACTATCAGGAGAATAATCTACTATGAAATCGCCAAAAGGTTCGCCACCAGGATCTCCAGATTTCTTTTTGACCTCTTTTTTCTTATTAAGGGCGTATCGTCGTGCTTCTCGCAGCGATCGCCAATTGCTTTGCATTCCGTCACTTGATAGAATATTTAGTTAATTCTAGCATAACATAAAAACGTGTTACCCAATTACTTGACTTAGACATTTTTAGGCTAATTTTCTCCCAAGCTCTATTTATGAAAATGTTATTGGTTTTCATGGCCCAAGTCATAAATTTCAGGGAACTTTTTTACTTTTTGGATAAGAGCATGCCTTTCCTCCGAACTAAACATGCTTTTCTTTTTCTTGTTGATTTCGTCATATTTTTTTTGTTACTTGTTTGTTTTTTGTTTCAAAAACATCGATTTCTAAATATTTTTCCTCATAATATTCGCAATCCATTGCGCTAGCTAATTGGAATTGGAACTAGCTAATTGGAATTTAAAATATAGTTATTCTTGAATAGCAGTTGATTAATCTAAAAGGAAGAATTAAATATGACTACCTAAAACATTAATTTATAGAAGAAAGCAAAATGAAAAAAGAAGAAATGTTGCATTTTAAAAAGTTAAAAAAACACAAATTATAATTAAATAATATTTATTGACACGTACATTTGCTAATGTCACACTTTTTAATCTCATGTACTTTGGAAAAGCAAAAATGAACCGTCAAAATTTCCGCTCATGAAAACAGAAAATACATTTCTTGAGCTAAGTGTCCTGCGGAAAATGAAACGAGAAGTCTCCATTCAGAAAAAACGCCATCTATTCTAGATTATTTCTAGATTACAAAGTTCATTTACGGGTCTGAATTCCGCACAAACCGGATATTCGACTTTATAGACGGAATTCAGACCGGCCTCTAACCTGAATTCCTCCCACATTTTTTACATGCATTTTAAAGGGGAGTCTGAACTCGGCACGAACTGGATTCTAGGCTTTCATCTTAATTTTATATACAGTGTAGGACTAAAGTCTACATACATTTTATGAACTATGCTG